>PISX010009977.1:10330-73004 GCA_004024625.1 Mellivora capensis | reverse complement strand
AACACAAATATATTACAAATGCTGATCGGTAATTATTAAACAATATAAAGTAGTCCTTTATGTGGAAATCTGCATCTTAGATGGGGCTTTAAAAAATTAGTTCACTCATTTAATGAAGAAAATTCATGATTGCTAGAATGAGAAAATGATCAGCATCAATACTATATGTATTTATCTTTTTTTTTTTTTTTTTCCCAGTTGTAAGCCTCAAGAAACTTCGTTCACAGAAATAAGTTAATGGGACTGGAAGAAATTTTATTAGGCATTGTAACCCAATTCTTTAACTGATTTCTGAGGTAGTTGCCAAAAATGACCTAGTACTATTTATATATTTATTTACTTACTTATTTTAAGAATCAGTGACAACTGGCTTAGTTTTGCTGCAATGATGTTGACAGCGAAAGAATTGGAAGCTCCCTGATCTGCAAAAGGATTTGGTGCCCAGTCATTAGAATTATTTACTTTCTCAGCATAGATACCAATATTTAATCTCTGTGATGGACGTCACAGAAGGAAGTTTTATAGATTTTATACTCGAAACAGTGCACCTCTGTAATCTTTGGGTGGAATGTAAACTCTTTTTCTTTAATGGGAGAAAGGGCTTAGAAAGAGGTGATGGGAACTTGTCATTTCAGAATAATAGTTGGCCAGAGATTACCAAGGCTATCAAGTTTATCGGTTTTAGAAATTACCAAGATTATCAGTTATGATATGATTTAAAAATGAATACAAATGAAATTTGAAGATGGAAGGGAAGCCGATTCCCTTAAAAATTATTTGAATATATACCTATCCCTTGAAAACTCTTTATACATCCCAGTTTGAAATCACTGATTTATCCCCAAATCCACTCTGTGATTATGCTTGCCTGAAGTCTGATACCAAATTGGGCTGTGGCAGTCGGGGCTGATATGGGCATAATCAAGCATTCAAAGTGTTGAATTAATTGAGTTTAAATAACTCTTCCTTATTTTGTTTCATCTTTTGCATTAAAAAGAGAGAGAAATGGTGTTGTGAGAAGTTAATATTGATTTTGAAAACCCATGCTATGTCAATTCCTCATTTATTATGTTTTTTAAATTGTGAATTTAAAAACTAAAATTAAGTTTTAAAAATTAAATTTAAAAATTAAAAATTAAGCTGATTAACTGTAAATCTCAGCGATCTGAGAACAAGTTTTATTTATGCTCATGCAGCATGGTCATTGTAGGAGGGCTATAGCTCTGCTCCTTGCTTAAGACTGTGACAGCACAGCTCTTCCTTGGGACATGTGGTTTCTTAGCAGAGGGAAAAACAGGCCTAGAAAACCCTGAGCAGTCTCTTAAAACTTCTGCTCCAAAGGGACCCCCATCACTTCCTTCTGTATTTCTTTGGAAAAGTAAGTGTAGAGCCTATGCTGAGTCCAACACTGATAAGGATATACAGACTTCCTCCAGGAAGTGGCAGCAGATATCCTGACTGATGTTATAATGCCCTGCACCCATGAAAACCCCAAGTCCAAGAACACTGATGTATAGTAAAGAGATGGTGATCATTTTCTAAAATTGTCATATTAAAATATAAATATATAAAATATAAAAATATTTTAGTTTTAAAATCACAAATTATTTCCAACATACAATAAAGTAGAGATTAACATAACAAAAACAGGAGTACTTATATCCTACAATTACCAAATGTTAACATTTGCCATGTTGATTTCAGATCCCCTTGTTAAAAAAGAAATAGGGGCACCTGGTGGCTCAGTTGGTTAAGGGCTGACTTTTGGTTTAGGCTCAGGTCATGATCTCAGGGTCATGAGATGGAGCCCTGTGTTGGGCCCAGCTCTTGGTATGGAGTTAGCTTGAGGTTCTCTCCCTCTCCCACTCCCCTCCTTGCATGCACGCTCTCTTGCTCTCTGTCTCTAAAATAAATAAATAAATAGAATCTCTTTTTAAAAGATTTTCTGTATTTATTGGATAGAGAGCACAAGCAGGGGGAGCAGTAGGGAGAGGGAGAAGCAGACTCTCCACTGAACAAGGAACCCCATGTCAGACTTGATCCCAGGACCCTGGGGTTATGGCCTGAGCCGAAGCAGACACTTAACCGGCTGAGCCACCCAGCAGCCCCTAGAATCTTTTTTAAAAGAAGAAATAAAACATTGTAGATGAAGTTGAAGCCCACCACCAACCTCATCTCATTCCCCTTTTAAGCCCCTACCTTCTAAGAAATAACTACACTGATGCAAGAGTGTATTCTTTGCATCTATTCTTTTATATATTTATTACAAAAGTGCTTTAAAAATATACATAATGTAAAATGTCTTTAGCATTTAGCATTTTGCTCTTTAGCATTTTACTCTTTCCACTCAATATGGTAAGTCTTTGATGTATCTGTGTTGATGCGTGCAGATTTAGCTATTTCACTGAAAGTATTCAGTAGTATGTCATATGAATAGGTCACTATCCACATTGTTGGAACTTTGCTTATGGCTTTGTGTTACAAAAATGGAATGATAAACACCTTTATGTGTGTTTCTGTGTATAAGACAAGAGTTTCTCTAAGATCTATGTCCTCAAAACAATTGAAACACTTCACTAGAGTGGCCTTGCGGGGTTGAAAGAGCTAATTGCTTTTGCATATTGAGTTGAAGCTTAGAGATGGCAGCTCCGAAGGGAAGAATGAACAGACATGAGGCCCAGTGTTACCTGAAACCATCTGGGCAGAGAGTCAGAGACAGCCTGATAAGACTTTTCTGGGCCCCTGAGACATGCACAAAGCAGGGAAGACCATCGCCCTAGAGAACTGGAAGTTTTCCTTGCAGCTGCCCGTGCTGTGTTGAATGTGGGCCTGAAAACCTGCCAGTGGCTGGATGAGGAAGACCCAGTAGGAGATACCAGGGAGGTCGAAGTGGGTCTAAGGAAGTCACAGTGGGTGTCGAAAGGGATAGGAGGGACCAGAAAGTAGAAGGAAAAATGTACATCTCCGCCGAGGTCAGTTTGAAGAGTCGAGGACTGAGAAGCCATTTGTCCTACCCCAAAATGCAATGCTGTGTGGCTGCAGAGAGTCGGGGAGGACCATTGTGAAATTGCTCTTGTAGGCCCGCCTCTACTTCCTGCTTATTACATTCTTTTTTTTTTTTTTTAACTTTTTTTTTTTTTAATTTATTTATTTGTCAGAGAGAGAGGGAGAGAGAGAGCGAGCACAGGCAGACAGAGGGAGAAGTAGGCTCCCCGGTGAGCAAGGAGCCCGATGTGGGACTCGATCCCAGGACGCTGGTATCATGACCTGAGCCGAAGGCAGCCGCTTAACCAACTGAGCCACCCAGGCGTCCCTTCCTGCTTATTACATTCTAACGGAAGCCCAGTTTTGTTCAAGGGCCCACCTGGGCCCCTGCCGAGCCCGCATGCTTCAGTTGCAGGGGCAGGTCTCAATGGAATAAAGGTAATCCTGTACCCCATACTAATGATCGGTCTCGAAATGGACATGTTAGGCAATTTGGGCCAATAATGAGGAGGGGGTTTTCTGGAGGATCTCTGCAAATTTTCTTTCTTACTCCTCTGGAAGGCGTTTCAAAAATGTTTCTTCTCTTTGAACTTGGTTTGTGTGGAACTGTAATTGCTGCAGTCTGATAGAATTGGCATATGGAAAAAAGAACCAAAGGGATTGGAGTGAAAAAGCTGGAGTCGTCCTGCCTCTAGACTTCCACTTGGTGCTTTGTAAGCACCAAGGCCCCTTGTTGTTGAAGCCATTCTGAAATATGTGTTGTTTTTTTAAAAGATTTTATTTATTTATTCATCAAAGAGCAAGCACAAGTAGGGGGAGCCGCAGGTAGAGGGAGAAGCACGCTCCCTGCTGCTTAAGGGGCCTGACGTGAAGTTCGATCCCAGGACCCTGAGATCATGACCTGAGCTGAAGGCAGACATTTAACCCACTGAGCCACCCAGGAGTCCCTGAAATAAGTTCTTAAGTACTCGCCACTAAAAGTACTGCTTCGAGAGAGTGGCAAGAAGTGTGTGGTGGGGGAAGGGAACTGAATGGATCGGTATTATTCTGAATTCGCTGAAATTAATTTGTGCCACAAGGTAGAATGAAGGCTTAAAATAGAAATTAATTTTAATCACAGAATCTATACAAGCAAAAAAAATAAAAATAAATAAATAAATATATACAAGCAGTCCTTGCTTTACACAGTTTTGACAGGCACATATGTCAGTTACCATGGTTTAGTTAAGTAACCCCAGTCTCCCGGCCCCATAGCATGGCTCAGAGTTCAGTTACTCTGATATGATATGCTAGATTAACCTTGAGTAATTGCATCAAGTACAAACTTTGCTGCTTCAGCCCACAAATCACTACCCAAAAAGCAGATGCCCATCAGGACCAAAGTCCAGTGTCACTCCTTGCCAGGTCTGTTGTTCACACAGAGTTCTCAGTTCACACAGACAGCGAAGCTTAGTCATGTCGCGTCTTCTTCCCAAAGATAAGAACACATGACTTTTTAATAAAATGAATGCTCAAAACCGAGAATTTGTCAGGAAAGATGAAAATGAGGCAAAGAAGCAGAAAGGGATAAGGCTTGAGTTAAAATTTGAATCAGACATCCACATAGGAGGAAACAGTGGGCACTGTGGTTGATGACAGTGTTGATGTCACCACTTGAGAGATGCTGGATACAGTGAAGGTGAGCTTATCGGCATAAGTGACGATTGTGGGGAAGGGCTGGAGATGCTCCGGGTAAGGGCTGCCTGCAAAAACTTTACATCGAGTGAACTCTTGGAGATAGTTTATGGAATTAAAAATACAAAGGGGGTTCTTTGATGGCTCAGTTGATTGGGCATCTGCCTTCAGGCTCAGGTCATGATCCCAGGGTCTTAGGATCGAGCTCCCACATCGGGCTCCCCGCTCAGCCAGGAGCCTGCTTCTCATCTCCTCCCTGCTTGTGCTCTGTGTTGCTATCTCTGTCTCTCTCTCTCAAATAAATAAATAAAATCTTTTAAAAATCTTTAAAAAAATAAAAAAATTAAAAGGATAAAATTTGGAAGATGACCCAAACTTAGAAAGGAGTATAACAATCCAGCAAGCTATAGGAAAGATGATCAGTACTTATCTCATTTATATGATAAGAAGAAAAAGCGCTGGTCAAACTATTTTTTAAAAAGATTTATGTATTTATTTTAGGGGGAGCAGAGAGAGAGTAGGGAGGGGGAGGGACAGAGGCGGAAGGAGAGGGAAAAGGTCTCAAGCAGACTCTGTGCAGAGCTCAGAGACTGACCTGAAGCTGGATCCATGATCTTGAGACCATGACCTGAGCCAAAGTCAAGAGTTGGACACTTAACCGACTGAGTCCCCCAGGCACCCCCTTAACGTTCTGATGTTTTAGATTACATATTTAACAAATATTAGTTTTACTATTTTTTAATTTCCCTAAATATTTATAGTCAACAGTAAGGGAGTTTAGATGTTTTGATAGAGATATTTATTTATCTATTTATTTGTGGGGGTAGGGGGGAGAGGCCAGAGGGAGAGAGAGAATCTTAAGCAGCCTCCATGCCCAGCGTAGTGCCCAACGTGCGGCTTGATCTCACGACCCTGAGATCATAACCTGAGCCCAAATCAAGAGTCAGATGCTTAACCAACCTGGTACCTGGATAGAGAATTTTAAAGATGACAGAATAGTTACAATTATGCCTCCATGCACATTTGCACCTCTGCCTAAAATGCTCCCCTCCAACCCCCAATGTTTCTGTCTTCTACCTGGCAATCTCCTATGTATCTTCTGAAACTCAGTACAAATGCTGAGGTTACTTTGCACAGTGTCCACTTGCTGTGCAAAGAGAGCACTGCTTGTGTAATAAGGTCCCAACGTTCTGCACCCCCAAGTTAGTGATCTGTAAAATTCACACATGCTGAAAACTGGATAGTTTTGTACAGATGACTCCTTCAACATCTTGTTAAAAGATTTTTGCCTTGGCTTGATAGGTGTGGCATGGCAAAGGGACAAAGATGCTGGATAGGAACATTTGGAGTCTTGTGTTCTGGCCTCACCCTTGTAGTTAAGTAGCTGTATAACCCAGGACAATTTGCTTAACCTCCTTGTTTTCCATTTCTTCTCTGGAAAATAGGGGAGTAAATAAGATGATGTCTAAGGTTCCTTTTGGCACTACTTTCTATAATTCCGTACCATTATTAAAGAGAGATAAAGGGGCTGATACCCCCCCCCCCCAAATACACACTCACCTAAGACTACTTCCGTTTGCATAGTAATGGTAAAGTTTATTGAGTGAATGAACGATTAGCATGCCTTCAGTGGAGTAGAGCTGTGCATGATCTGATGCTGGTTAGAAGCTTTTGTTTCTAGGGCCTGGATGGCTCTGTCAGTTGAGCGTCTGCCTTTGGCTTAGGTCATGATCCCAGGATTCTAGGATCAAGTCCTACATCAGGCTCCCTGCTCAGCGGGACTCTGCTTCTCCCCCTGCCTGCTGCTCCCGCTGCTTGTGTGCACTCTCTCTCTCTCAAATAAGCAAATAACATCTTTAAAAAAAAAAAAAAGAAGAAGAGAAGAAGAAGCTGTTGTTTCTGGTACTCACCATTTTCATGTTGTGGATGTGCTTAGAGCTTTCCCAATCTCAGGGTGCACTATCATGTAGCTTCAGCTTGATTCATCTACTCACTGAGCATGGTGCTAGGCTCAAGATAAGAAAAACTTAAGATCTGCCTGAGAGCGTCTTATGGTGTGGTTGAGGAAACCACCTGAGAGAGGGACATTTGAACTGGATTTTGGAAGATGCATATGCAAGAGCCCAAGAGAGAAAGAGGAGTGGGAATAGGAGTTGGATCTTTTAGGCAGAGAGGATGGGTGGGGCAAAGGCATGGATGCTAAAAGGAATATGAGAAATGTGGACACAGAGAGTGACATGATGGACAGAGGTAGCTGGAAGAGAAGAAGGGAAGAATGGTGCAGACAAGACTGCTGGGTTTTGTGTGGAAATTAGGAAACATTCTAGGTATTTCCAGCAGGAAGTTTGTTTGTTTTTTTTTAATACAGGAATTTGGTGCTTATAAAATCATTGAAGGCAGGGAAAACAGAAGTGTTCAGATTATGTCACCATGGCTGCTACTCAGAGCTTGCAGGGGTTGCTGTTTCCTCCTGATGGTCGGGAACAACATGTGTTGGGACAACATGCAGCAACAGGGGTTGCTGTTTCCTCCTGATGTGTCGGGAACACAGTCGTGGCCAGTATCACGGCTGGTACATGGTCTTGGACTAGACAGTAGCATCAAGTCTGGCTGCTGCAGAGTCTCAGTGTGCGGCAGTCTGTGCTTGAGGAAGAACAGCCCCAGCTGCTTTTCTCTCTACCAAGTCCTGCACAAGAGGATTTATAACTGACAGAATCACAACTGGGACCTGGTAGCAAGGGGATCTGAGAAATTTAGTTCCCAAGCTTTCAGAACCTGTGATAAAAAGCTTGGAAGAGGAGTGAAAATGAGCGTAAGGGTCAATAGACCATTTCTAGGGTCTAGAGCTGTGAGTGGAAGCTGGGGCCAGACTGTGAAGGGATCAGAAAGCCATGCTAAAAGGGTCAGGAAAATGCTGCATGGGATGCTCTTGAAAGCTCAGAAGCATGGTTATGACAATTCAATTTATTTTATAAGCATTGGTGGGCTTGGTAGAGGCCATTCTTTTGGACTAAAAAAGAGGGGAGCCTGGGTGGCTCAGTTAGTTGAGCATCTGACTGTTGATTTCAGCTCAGGTCATGGTCTCAAGGTCCTGGGATTGGGCCCTGCACTGGGCTCCGTGCTTGGCTCAGAGTCTGCTTGGGGTTCTCCCCCTCCCCCCTTATAGCTCCCACTCTCTGCCCCTCCCCTTTCTTGTGCTTGCTCGCTCTCTAATGAATAAAATCTAAAGAAAATAATAATAAACTAAAAAAAGAAGAAACACAGACTATACTATTATTTATTCAACAACTCTTAGGTACCTAGAGCCATGCAATGAAAAAGCCTTCAAAGGTGGTTTTTTTTCTTTTTAGTGATTTGTGGTAATTCATTCTCCAGTGTTCGTCCCCATTTTTAATTGGGTACACATTTTATGGAAGACACTGTGAATACAGATATAAATAATATATGGTCTCTGACTTTAAGAAGCTAATATTGATCCCTTCCCTTTTCAGTGAAGAGTAAGAAAGTTTTAGAGTTGTTTGGTGGATTAATTTATTGCTTCTTAAAGTGACTCTTGCCAAACTCTAATTTTGCACATTACTCTAAGAAAAAAAACCAAATGGCCCCACTATCAAACCAGTTTAAAAAGTTGTATATATACTGTATTTCTTCTTGCAAAAATTAAGTCTAATAAATCCTGTAGTAAAAATAAATTAACTGTTTAATTTTAAAATTAAACTTCTATTTGACTCTTAATATCTATTAATAGTTGAGTTCTTCAGGGTGTAGTTGGGGAAAGACTGGGTGCTTATATAGAAGAACCAGTTCAGCTGAAGACTACAAGCAGGCTATTTACAAAATGGCATGGAAAGAAGAAAACTATTTTAACTTTCTTATTTCTTAATTTCTTAGGCATTTTCAGGTTCAAAAGTACATTGACCTAATCAAACTGATCTAAACAAAAGATTACTTTTATGAGATATTAAGCACTTAACAATCATGTAGAAAAATGCAACTCTTGGACAATGGAAGTTTATAACTATTGTAACAGGATGTTAAATAGCTTGGCTGTAGCACCAAATTCTAATAAATGTGGCATTCCAAAGAATTGATACAGGTTTTGCAAATAAGTTATGCAAATATGGAATCCCTTCACCATAAGCCTTGAAAGGTTGAGCACATGGAAATCAAAATGGATTTTGTGATTTCTTTGGAGAATTATACTGTGGCTCCACACACCTCTGCTTCTGAACCAGGAAGGGGGAGGTGGGGAGGGTCGTTGCTTGCCTCTCTTCTCTGGGTCAGACTCTGGCTGATGTAGGGGATGTGAGTGAGCCAGTAGCTCTGGCAGCAAAAGGAAGGAGATGCTGCTATGAGTCTGGCTGGGGCTTCTCTCCAAGAATCAGGGCAAAGGACACCTCAGGTGGGCTAATGGCAGATGGGCCCAGCCTGGGACTGTTCTAAAATTCTGCCCAAGAGCCTGTGTGGAATGGACTGCAGGAAAACCAGAGACTAAAGGAGAACAGCAGCTGGAGGAAAATGTATTGCCTGCATTGCGGGAAGTTCAGGCAAATGTTCCCACACTTCGACCTTGCCAGGGTTAGAAATCTAGGCAAGCACGCCAAGGAAGGGGAAATGCTCAGTAGAAGCAAAGATCCATGCCCTCCTTGCTCATCTTGAGCCCCAGGTGCAGAAGTTTTAAATGCTCATTTGCATAATAAATTGAGACTGTCTTTGTAACTTAAAATGACTGTTAGCAGTTCTGTTATTGACTAACCAGAGAAGACACAGCACCTGACCTAGTGTTCATACTGGGGCGGATGGGTTACCCCTGTTACCAGGCTTAAAAGGAACACCAGGAGACAAAATCGCTTTCATGATTACCTCATAAGTCCTGCTTGTTCAGTACACTTACACCATTAAAGACCAACAAGGAGGGGCGGATGGGAAAAGACATTGGTAGATGCGTGTAGTAACAGCGCAACCCCATTATAACATCATACACCGCTAACTGTATGCTAGTGAGATCCTAATACTGGCGTTTGTGTAGAAGCAATTTTATGCTGTTATACAGCTAGCCCTTGAATGACATGGGCTTGGACTGCACAGGTCTACTTACGTGGACTTTTTTCAATACATACAGTACTGTAAATGTTATTTTCTTTTCTCTAGCTTCATTGTAAGAATACAGTATACAGTACTTATATAAAATGTGTTATTGGTAAAGCTTCTGGTCAACAGTAGGCTATTAGTAATTACGCTTTTGGGAAGTTAGTTATGCTGGACTTTTCTGGCATAGGGGCGGCGCCCCCTAAGCCCTGTGGTGTTCAAGGGCCAACTGTATATGTCTTGTGAGGAGGGAGGCTATGGATTGGGACGGAAAGTGATGTGTCAGAATGAAGAGATCATGGTGAAATAATTGGTGAGAGTAGACTCAAACAGCCCTAGTGAAAGGGTAGGCCCTATTGTGGGGGGTCCTTAGTTCCTCCGTTCACCATCTTGGGGGCTGCTGAGTACCCAGACTGGGTTTGAGACTGGGGTTTCAAAGCTCTTGTTTTCCCTAGGACCTCACAATTTAGCAGGAGGGACTGAAAACCACGTAACCTAAGTGACTCTGCAAGTATAACAAAGTAGGGAAAATCAGATGTGGTCTGTTTGGAGTTTATCTGAAAGTGAGGGTTCACAATAGAATTTGGCTCAAACTAAGTAAGGGTAGGCACTTACTAGAATGAGAAGAATTTAACCTTGCAGATGTCATGAGAAGTTGGGAAAGTGATTCTTAGAAGTGGATAAGCCTCAGAATCATCCAGAAGCTCTGAACCTGAGAGTCTGTCTCAGTAGAATCTGAAGCTCAAGGGCATCATCCTCCTACCCTCTCAAGCTCCCGTGCAATTGTGAAACATTAAGTTTTTTGTTTGGGAACTACCAGGAGGGCTCAATGAAAGGATCTCATTTGGGAGGGCCTGGTTAGCAGTGCTGCAAGAGTTAACAGTTTTGCTGAAATTGGTACACACGGCCCACCACCAAACACAACCAACATCTCGTGAAATGAATTAATTTTTATTGCTAATTTATAAAGCTTAATATCTTTCTAAAAGAGAAACAAATCAGTTTACATGTAGTAAAGTTACAAGTAGATAGCTATAGATAATATAGCCATTAGAAAAAAGAACAGAGCTAAATAGTATGAAGACGAAAGCAGTAAGCAGCAATAAAATTAATACCTACACAAAACTAGCAGTGCAATAAGATTAGCTGAAAGCAGCTTTACATTGAATTAAAAAAAAAAAGTTACTTAAATACAGAAATAGCACCTTACAAAAAAGAATTGAGAAATGTAAACTTGGTAGGTAGATTCAAGTATAAAAGTTATACTCCCAACTCTTGTACCAGAATGAAAGGGTTTCACAAACCCTGGACAGTGTAGGGCACACATACCTCCCTCAGTGCCAAGTCAAAGCTGCATTTCCTTAGCAGGATCCCCAACAATTATTTTTGTCTGTTACTAAGTTATACAATGATAGATTCAAGATTGCCATTGCTTCTTCACTACCCCGAATACCCAAGTCTAGCTTAGCAGCTTCGCTACGTTTTCCTGACAGAAACAACCCCTGCATTGTTTTATTTTTATCTTTTTACACATCACAAAGCCACATCAAAAAGTGGGCACTGAATACAAAACAAATTGGTTCTCCGTTTTCTGTTGCTGAGTATGGTCACAGAGTCATAATATTCTGATTTATGGGGTTGCTTCTTCACACCCCCCAAGAAACCGTGAATTCTCTGAGGTTTATATGGTCATATCATGAACAGAATTTTTAAAAAGAAAAAAAGGAAAGCAAAGAAGTTAAAGTAGTAAGTGGCAAGTGTCCAAAACAGTGCAGGGAAAATCAGATTGTGATTTCATCTAAATGTAGACCTCGCAAGTTAAAATATTTTGTGGAAGTTTTTAAGCATGGAGGATTTAAACATGCATGTACCCTGTGCGGCTAGGGATGCTGTGTGTCCTGTGCTTTCACTGAAAAAGGCATATTTTTGTTTAAGGGAACTCCTTGTATTAGCTCCGGGTAATCATTACTGGGAGATTGTTGATTAGAACCATAATTTTATCTGTTTAACACTAGAAAAGATTGTAAAAAAAAAAAAAAAAGAAAGAAAAAAAGAAAAAAAATGCCATCTTGTAAACTTTAAAAGTTTAGTGTTGATAAAAAAATTTTATATAATAACAAATTTATTTAATCTGGCTACTTACCTCAAGTTTTCAAAAATCTTGTGGGGGTAATAAGGCTAATAGTATTGTGTAGTTAATATAAAGCTACTTTAGTCAGACTCCCAGAGTCTCTTAAGTTAATATTTTTATTTCATATAACATTTTATTGGGTCCAAAAATAAAAATAAAATAGAATCCTACACCAAGATTCCAAATCTAAGACAGAAGCTTAAAAAAGAAAGGAATGAGGAAAGGGAGGAGGGAAGGAAAAAGGAAGGAGAGAGGAAGGCATTTACTGGAAGAGACAAGATTGAGGTACGTCAATAAATCTAGGAATATAAAGAACTAGTCTGGCTACTTAATGAAATCCTAAAGCAGTATGGTTTAACAAAGGGGTATTGCATAAGTTTCCAGAATTGTATTCATGCTAGAACAGTGAATCCCTGCACTCACCGCTCTTATTTTTCAGAAACGTTTTGAAAAATATCTGTTTTGAATACTCTTGGATATTGAACATAACGTGTCCATATTCCCTCTTACCCTTCCACACATAAAGAAAAAAAAGCCAAAGGAAAAAAAATAAAATGATCACCTATTGGTCCTATATCAATTTCTACATCATTACGCTTCAGAATTCTACCAAAAGGTCCCATCTAGGTTCCAATTTTCCGTATAATCACTTGGTACCATCCTGATTTATTCAATAGACAGATATCCTTCGAAGGCATCCATACCTGATACTCTACAGTTAATATTTAAATTAAAAAAAAAAAACAACCCATGGGGCATGTGGTGAAGGAAACTGCACGTGGTAGGATTTTTACAAATGAACAGTAAAACCTTAATGTTCACACAGGTCAGCTCCTGGGCTGCTAGCGTTCATCTTGCGTCTCGCGCCCAGACAGGGTCAGCACAGTTCATGAGAGCAAGGGGTGTTCACAGTTATTTTGGTCGTAACATTCTGTCTGCATACACATTTATCCACATTATTAGTAGGTTGTAACGTAAGTGCAGGGCAAATTATAGGAAAAAAGTATAAACATTCAAGTCGTCATACCCTGAAAAACATGTATTTTGCTGTCGTTGTAAACGTTTTGCACTAAATCCCCTTTCAGGAACAAAATAAATAATACCATAGGATTCACAACTGGAGTCGGCTTCCTGATGAAGCCTAAGGAAGCAGTAGCTTTTTTTAAACTGCAGAAAAGAAGTTTCTCTCACCACAGATCTATGCTCAGGCGAGGGGAAAAACCTGCCAAGAATGCTCACCCTAGTTAAGTGCTAGACAGCCCCCTCCCCCAGTAGAAAAACCACAAGGCTCCTGTAGCCTGTTCAGATCGGCTTCCAGCAATAAGAGGATCCTTGAATCGAAACCACAAAAGTCAGTAGGTGCTTTCACTGTGACACCACGCAGAGTCTGGACTCTAGCTGATATTAAATGCACAGTTGATAACAATTGCTTTCAGGAATAGATGATTCATGATGATGGGAAGTTAACATTAGAACCGGTGGGTGAAAGAGAGAGGACGATGTGTGCCGAAGGCCGGACGGTCTGCGTCCCGCTTTGCATTCAGTATCAGGGCATCCCCTGGGATGGGTTAGGTCAGGTCGGGGGCCCCCACCCCCGTATGGCACGGCGTCGGATTAGTCAGCCTCGCTGCTGGGGATTTCGAGTCTCCTCTGTGCTGAGCTGGTGTTTCGTGTCGGATTCCTTTCTCTTCTCCTAAGGACAGGGTCTCCGAGGCTGCCAGGCGTCTTGAAAAATGTCTCACGATGTGTGCGTCGGATGCTCTTAGGGGTCACGGGGACTGGGGACTAAAAGAGCAAACAAAAACAGGTGAAGTCAAATTGTTCTCGGTCTCTGAACTAAGCTCTTTTTTGACCTGTGTCAGTACGATCTTTATGCGTTGTTCTTCTTTTCGCTTTTCTGTCCCACTCCTCTACTTTGTCTCCTCCCCAACACTTCCCACAAATGGAAATTCACTTCTTTGTTTTGTGTGCAGAAAGGCAGCCTAATGAAGAGGCTGGGAGCGTGCCACCAGCACGACTAGGTGGCTGACATGGGCAAACTACTTAACCAAGCTGTGCCTTGGTGTTTTCATCCATACAGTGGGGGTGACAAAGGTGATGACTTCACAGGGCTGCACGAATTAGACAAGATAATATTTATAAAGTACTTTGGACCATGCTAGGCATACAGTAAGTACGTGCGTCTTGGCTCTTTTTGTACACTTGCTACTATGTATCTTCTTGTGTTAAATGTTGCATATTGATCTCCTTAATGTGCCCTAAAAGGGCAGGGACCATTATCCTGTTTACTTCCCTATCTTAACTGGCTGGATGAATGCCTGGCACATGACTGGTGACCAGAAAGCATGTCACATTCTCATCACCTTGTTTAAAAACTAACTTGTTTAGTTTCAACATCTAGCAAACTTGTGAGCCTCTGACTTGTCTAAAATATTTTGGGCCACAACATAAAACTCTGTCTCCGCGAGAGAAAGGAACCACTCTGGACAATGCCTAAGGCACCAACACCTGCTTATTGATGAACTACAAATAGGAGTTTGGGGGAAATACAGTACTGATTAATTAATATTGATTATAAAATTCATATATGTACATCCGTGTGTGTGTGTATGTACATCCTCCTAAACACTGCATTTTGAGAAATGACAGATACTAGGAATCTTTGTGTTTGTATCCAGACTTCTGTTTCCCTGAATTATTTCTACAGCTGTACAATGAAAATTCAGGGTGTTCTCCTGTCATTCATCTAATGAAATGAAAGCCAGGAGAAATCATCGGAATATTCAGCATTCATCAACAAGCCCCCTGAACCATCCTTGAAATAAGTCCCTTTAATTTTAAGGAACATACTGACAAATAAAGAACACTTTTGTCTTCAAAGCACAGCATCTCTAGCCTCCAGTCTCCAACAGAAGCTGGGTAGACCCTGACCTGGAGTCTCAGTACTACTGGCATGAGACTAAAAGCAAAGCTCATGAAATGCAGACTGAACTGACCCCATCGCAGAACGATGACCTTCCTGGGCTCACAGCACGACTCACCTGTTGTAATTTTACTATGGGGACAGGATGCCCCGCGTACACAGGGGATTCTGGCTGGATGACGTTGTGTGATCTTGGCATCTCTGGACTCAGGTTGAGTGAGAGCGGACCCTGAAGCTGAGGGTCTGCGGAGGGGAGTGCTGATGATTTTGGATTAACCATGTTTGCAGGGCCGATTAGAAGATGAGCTGTTGATCCGAGGCCCGGCAAGCCAAAATTCACAGGTCCCGCATTTGGGAGAGCACCGGGGGCAGAGGAAAGCGGCCTGGCCATCGTGGGAGAATAGAGGACAGGGAAAGGGCCCAGAGTCGAAGATGGTAAGACCATGCAAGGAATGCTGAGGGATGGCAGCTGACCTGAAGGGGGTCCCACGGCATGGGGGTTCTGACTGCCAGATAAGAGCACATTGAAACCATTTAATCCTGAAACAGAAGAACATGGTGAAAGTCAACAGAATGTACGTTTCCAGCACATGTTCCCCACGGCCCTTCTAAATGGGAACCCACGGTGAATAAATTCCACCCGACCAGGCCAACCCTCTTCCCTTTCTCTCCCCACCTTGCACCGCTTCTCCCCAGCAGTGGACACCACTGAAATCCCACCCACCTGTGGGATAATGTGGGGGATGTCAGTGTCTCTGGAGAGAGTCAATTAACATGTGTTCCACTGAATGCAAATTGAGGAGGAAAGTGAACTTGGATGGGAAAAATTTTATCTTTATTTTTGTAAACTTCTAACAAATTTATATTTCCCTCAACTTGGATCACAGGCAACAAATCCAACAATATTACTAGCACCTTGGGTTTGTCACTAGTAAAAAGCACATACATATTCCTATAACATTAGAGCTATGGGAGATTGTTACTAGACTGTCAAGCTCATTACAACTTTGAAATTATGAGAACACTGGAACTGCTGTCGGATCTTATTACTATAATTTAAAAAATTATTTTTTTCTAATGGTATTTCAATATAATTGGCCTCCTTTATCATCCTATGTATTATTAATTCTATGCATTTTTTAAACATTCTGAGGAGGAATCCACAGGCTTTACCATAGTGTCAGCAAAAGCTAAGAATCCCAGTGCTGGGCTGTCATTTCCATTCAGTCGGGACTGAGTCTGTCTCTTGTTTATTAGTGTATCTGCACCTTTGAATATCATGCTTATATCAAACCCTCAGAAAATATTTGCTAATGGAATAAAGAATGTTTTGTAGATAACTCAATAATAGCACCTACCTAACCTGTGAAGTGAATGGAAAAGTCAGGAAAATCAATTTAAGTCTCTGCATCGAGAGCAGATTTATGTACACAATGTGTGTCTTAAAAATTAGGGATCTATTATATTTCAGCTTTATTTCAAAACACTGACAGCGTTGGAGTCTTGCTGTCAGGCACTATCATCCGAAGTGTTTCAGATGTATTCTCTATAAAATTTAGTTCAGTTTTGAGAGCACCCACATGACACAGGTGTTATCGTTAGTGCTGTTTTACCAGCGAGGACGCCTGAATATTTAAGTTCCTGCAGGTAATGAGCGGCTCTAATGTCCAGCCCTCTCTAGACCCGGCCCTCGACCACAGTGACACGCTGAGTACCTCTGGATATTCAAGACATCAGCACGTTAGCTGTGCAAGGTGGCCAAAAGTTTAATGCATTTAAAAAAGATGACTTGCCCTAATTATTTTCATAGTCTCCTTCGAGTTGGCCAAAGTGAAAGCAGCCTCTACCTTCATTTCATTGATGGAGGGAAAGAAAGGGCAGAGAGTAAAATGGTTCAGAGGCTGTGTAGACAGCAGCTCACTGATGAACCACTTTGTCAGGTGACATGGAAAAGATGTGAAAATCTAATTTATGACCCGACCACCCCGAGGGGCCCTAAGACACGAGGAACCTCCTTACCGGCCGGCGACTGCACGTAAAGGTACTGTTGCAAAGAGGGCTCTTTGGTGCTTTCATTTTCTTTTGAAGACTTTTCGATCTCTTTGTCTCCCGAAGGATTTCCCCACTCAGAAGAAATGAAGCAGGTGGCTGTGGCCTTTGCTGAAGGCTCCTCTGCAGCTGAGATTTGGGCCTCCATGTGAATGTCTTTGAGGGGTACAGAGCTGCTGTTACCTGGGGTCCCGGGGGAGGCAACGTCTGTGGACTCCGAGGGTTTCTACGCACAGTCAACGAGGACCCGGAAAAGCAAGAAAAATCCCAGTGGTAAATCTCGATAGCAGCTTTCTCAACACAGCTAACACATAAACGAACAGGCCAAAGACCAATGTGTGCCACACCGCATTGCGTATGTCCGTTGTGTCAGTCACGCTAATAGCAGTGATCTGAAAGTCAGTGTCCCATCACGTACTTCGACAGGCTTAGGATAGACACGATGGAGTTTTAACAACGACAGACTGGCCATGGTGTTTAGACAATGAGATAAATTTCAGAGCTGCTGACACATAAACGGTGTGGGTCCCAGACTTTGAGTGGCCCAGTAACGACTGCAGGAGGACTGGCCCAAAGCCGGTCTTGGTTATCTAAGACCTGTATATACCAGTCAGTCTTTCACGGCCGTTCTGCAACCCCAGGCTATATACAAAATTAGAAGGAGTCACTCTGGCAAGAGACAGGAACAGAAGAGAAAGCATCCTCAGTAATAGATTGATTTCCATGCGGGTGCCTAGTGAACCCAGCACAGATGCCTGCCATGATCGTGCTTCTGCTTCCTGAGTATTGGACTGGTCAGATCTGTTCACCTCTGAGCGGCTACTAAGTAGCAGATGTGAACAGCTCATATGTGTGTTCCCTTCGTTTTGTAGCTGGGGAAACGGCATCTCTAAGCTGTGATGAGAACGGACACAGACACTGAAAGACCAGCAGCCCCCACGCTGCCGACTCCGGAGCTCGGGTGCATCCTGGATTCAGATGATTATGTCGGTGACCTCAACTCATTTAAGAAAAAAAGGATAAGCCAAAAGCCGGGGAGGAATATGCAAACATACTAACAGTGATTGACGCTATGTGGTAGGATTATGTGTCTTTTTTTTTTTTTTTTACACTTTTTAGCATTTTATGCAAAGTGGGAATTTTATGAAAGTCACTTTTATTACGGTACTATTTTATGGCAAGATTTTATGGCAGAGCCAGTCCTGGGCTTAATCATATAAGCAACACATGAAATACCTCACATTTCAGACTCAATGGCTTATTAGCATCTGTACATCTGTACACCAGAACTCCCTCACCTTGGGCACGACAAGAGCTAGAGGGCTGTCTTCGTAGTCCCTGCTCTGTCTTTTAGTGGCTGGCTCCTCCTCTTGAGGCCTCCTCTCCTCCCCAAGGCGCTTCTGAACTGAGGGTGTGGATGGGTCCCTCTCGGACCCCGAGCCGGACCCTGGGGACGGTCCCTCCTGCAGGCTCCCGTACAGCATGAACAGCGAGGTGGAGGGCACGTACACCACAGGCTGGCTGGCCAGCAGGGCTGGTTTCAGGGTCTCCATGTCCGAGGCAGTCGAAGCTGGTGAGATACTCATTCGTCCAGTCAGACTGTTCTGCATGGAGAAGGCCTGCAGGTCCGTTTGGGCCACAGAAAATACTTGGTGTGGTAAAGGATTAGCAGAATATTCTGAGTCAACAGACAAGCCAGGGAAAGGAGCAGCAGGGTCCAGGCTGCTCGGCGGAGGCATCACTCTCTTACTGACGAAGGCTTTCCTCCTGCGGTAAAAAGGAACATAACGGGTCCCATCAAGTTACCACATTCCACCAGCTCCCGATTCTCTGCTTTCCTAAAGAGAGATGTACCAAAGCAGAAATGAGATAATGCTGCTCAAGCTGATACTGAAGTGTGCCCCCGAGCACCTGCGAGCTGACTCCAGAGCAGATGACCATACAACCGGACGGATGGTTAGGGATGGGGTGGGTGAGCCCTTGGGGGACTCTCAGCTTAGAGATCACACCGGCTCTCCCCTGCCTCCTCTATGTCTAACAGTTATCAGCACATAGTGACTGCTACCCCTTTGTAGGCCCACAGATGCCCCATGACTAGCATAATATAATAATTTTACATAATTATAATGATAGTTACCCCCTGCCAGTTGATGAGGGAGGAAAAGTGAGGTTCAGTGACTGATCAGCCTACTGAAGGTCAACTGGCCTGCTTGAATGTAAGGAAGACGGGCCTCACCCTCAGGCACTGAATGACGTTCTGGGTAGACAGCCGAGAATGGACCAGAGTTTCATTTAAAGGACACATCTGGTGTGTCTCAAATCCACTGTGAGACAAATGGAGTGGGCAGTGAGTGAGGAAATAAAGTTATCTACTAAATTATTTTCTGTCATTCTTATTCTGCTCAGAATTCCAATTTTTAGGCACAATTCATTCAAAATTAAGCCCTATTTAATAGATTAAAAACAATGTCTGGGCCTTTTATACAGAAGGATTTCTAAGTAACAAAAAACATTTATGTCATTAGTGTATTTTTGGAAACAGATGAGGAAAACCCGTTTAAGACTCCTTTAAGAACTAGTAAACAGAGGAGAGGGATTTCTTTGAGCCTTTTTGATGGGATCAGTAAGATGTATTTTGCCCTGTCTTGTTGTCCACATGCTGCTGGGAATCAGATGGAGGGCCCGGGGCTGCAGACATGAGTAAAGCTCTCTGGCCGCAGCCCCTCTGATTGAGAAATCACTACTACTCAGCTCTGTGAAGCTCAAAATACCCAGCCTGAGTACATGCCCCACCGTCCTACCTACTTCCAGTCATCTACCTTCATTCACCCTCCGCAGCTCTACCAATAGCAGCGCCATCATCTGAGACCCGGGTGTCCTTTGTGAGGTCTCTTTCTATCCTGGTGAGCTGTGTGACTCACCGTCTCACGCCGATTTCCACTCCTTTCCATCTGCAGCTGACACAGCTCAGACCCGCACCAGGACACCAGAACGGCTACAGATGGGCCATTCCGCCTGCTTCAAACAGCCACGGTGTTCTCCAGGAAGTCTGTTGTAGGTCTTTACTGTCTGTCTCATAAACCCAAACTCTTCTACCTGGCTTCTAAAGTTTTTTGGTTTGTTTTTTTTTTTGCCAGTTTGATCTATTCACCTCCAACACCCTTTTTATGAATGAGGTTTCCTTTTGCTTTCCTATTTGTACAAATCGTTATGGCTAAACTAATCAGTGTATGGTCCCCATACTCCCTGACCCTGCCTCACAATCTGTTTCTTCCCAAATTGGTCGTTAAAAACCTCTCTTGTTCCCACATTAGCATTTCCTCTGCTTCCTCCCATAATAAGTGATTTCCTTCAAAATCAGACCCGAAACTTGAGTCCGATAGCCTCAGGGTTTGAATCCTGGCTCTGTCACTTCTTAGCACTGTGCCCTTGGGCAAGTTATTTAACCTCTTCGGGTTTCTGTTTCCTTTCTGTAAAATGAAGATGAGACTACCAATCTCAAATGACTGTTGTTGTGATTAGATGAGTTACTATATGTAAAACTTTCAGAATGGGACCCGGTGGTTTGTAAACAAAGTTAGCTACAGTGATGATAACTGATTCCAGGAACTACAATCATCAGTTCTCAGGGCCATGTTAGTAGTGAGCTGTCTTTTATCAATGTATTTGATTTTATTTTTTTCCCCTATAAGCTTTCATTAGCTTAGGGTATAAATTTTGCATACTTTGGTGTCCCTGATGTTACACCCAGCACAATGATGAGCACAAAGGGGAAACCCAGAAAATTCTTAGTGTACAAATGGCTGACTTAGGAGCAAGACTGCTAAAATTTACATTCTGATGGGTGGTATTTCAATGGAGTCGAAGTTAACACCAGAAAATAGAAAAGAATACACTCAGGGCACCTGGGTGGCTCAGTCGGTTAAGCGTCTGCCTTCGGCTTAGGTCATGATCTTGGGGTCCTGGGATCGAGCCCACATTGGGCTCCCTGCTCAGCGGGGACTCTGCTTCTTCCTCTGCCCCTCCCCTTGTTCACGCTCTCAAATAAATAAAATCTTAAAAAAACAAAAAAGAATAAACTCAGTTTTTGAAGACTACTCACTGTGAACTGTCTTCTATTTTCTGTCGGTAAACAGCTGCCAGACTTCCAATTTCTAAGGAGTAGCCACCTGACCCTGAAAAGAAAAATAAAACTCTAACAAAATATGGCAGGGAATTTATACACACCAATTATATACAGCTGGATTCATTATTCACTGCTCAGGGATTATAAGATTATCTGAAATCCATTTCGGTTTTGATTCAAAGAAATTTCCAGAAGCTAGCTGTTAATGGGGAATTTAGGTCTTATCAATAATTAGAAAGAAAACAAAACAAGTGTTGCTTTGTAAATCTGATGAATGTTTGACATGCATCAAACAGACCAACCTTGGCAAACCAGCTAATCTTCAATGGTGGACTAGGATGAATTTCAGGCATGGGGCCATGTTCACTCCCTGTGAAGCAAGCAACTCTTTTACCCCCAACCATCATTTCACTTCAGGTAAGTGGAAGAAACAGGCAGGGCCTAGAATCAGCTTATTTTAAAATGCCTGGGTAGGGTGACTGTTACAGGACAACTGATGGATTCCACAGAATATGGAAAGGCAGATACCTTGTTCTTCTTTATAAGGGCTACTGGGCTCCGAGTTCACTTTCCTCTGGATCCTCTCAGAAGCCTGAACTGTGCTGAAAGAACCATGTCGAGCCAGCCTCTGTTTTGCACAGACTTGAATCTGGCCATATGTTTCTCTTTTCAATTCTGGTAAGACAGATGCAGAAACATCCACTAGTTCTTCATCTAAATAAATGAGAGAATTGGTAGTGTTGTTATATAGCTGTAATTCTGGATAATTTTAGTCTTTTAAAGATATAGCTTTGAGAGCCTGTAATTGTAATGGAGCTACTCTATAAATTAAAAACTAAGACAATCAAAGGAATTTTATGAGCCTTGTCTCAAACCCCAATTTCTTTTGATGTACTAATTTTTTAAGAGTTAGTAAAAGACTATAAAGTGAAACTGAATCCACATATATTCTAAAATTATCTAAACTGCAACAAAAATAGAGCAAGATGTTCTCCAACCCAAATTAGAACAGACCTGACATTTCAGATGCTTTCTCTGGGCAGAGATATCAAAGGAAAACCCAACCATGCTCAGCCCAACTCACAGATTTAGAGATTTTAACACTAATTGAGATCAGCCTCTTAGGCCACAGCTCTACGGCAATAAGAATCTCTACTTTCTATTATGCTGCTTTATTATGTCTTTCTTATGCAGTAGGAGGCTCAATTCCTAAGTGACCAAGGGAATAAGGTCAGCAAAAGCCTCATGGTTGAAATGCTGCAGAATAGTGAGAATAGAAGCATTAAGAGGCCCATTTTATGCTTAAAGGAGTTTGTGTAAAATCAGGACAGAATTTTCTGGGTAGAACCAAGCCTATTTTCTACAGAGAAATAGTCCCCGTTGCTCAGTTATTCCTACCCTCTTCATCTGTGTGATTTTTCTAAGTTCAAAGCATGCACATTTTAATTATAAGACTAATTTAATAAATGGAAAGGCTCAGCTAGACTTACACTTTCAAAAACACAAAAATTTTTAAAAAATCACTTTTACAGTTTTTTTTTCCTCATAACAAAACCCTCCAAAATGCTCTTTCTAGAAAATAAAAAGTTACAAAAGAAAATGGGTCAAGATGGTAACAGGGAATACATTTACCCTCCCGCCTTAAACACAGTATCAGACAAAACAAATAAAACAATGGCTCTCAAGACACTGGACAGTAGGAAAAAACAGGCAGTCATCCAAATAATGTGAGACCAATATTGCCCTCACTTACTGCCCAGAGAATATTTCCTGGTTGGAGTATAGGGAAGGGAACCTGGACAGAGATCGGAAATCTCCCTAACTTGAGGTTGGAGCTGGAAGCCAAGGCAAGCCAGGGCAGCTAGAGTTTGCAGGGCAAAACTTCAGGGAAGAGAGCCATACCAAAAGAATGCTGGAGATCTGCAGAAGTACCCCCCCAACCCCGCACCCCACTTAAGTGTTTAGTGGAGTACTCATGCATGTGAGACTACCCAAGGTCAGGAAAGGAACCACTTAAAAGGAGAAGAAGGAATAGTGTCTGCAGCTCATCCAGGGCTGGGAATAGTGCCTATTGCCAATAGCCAGCATGGAAAAATCTCCTAATTCATGGATTACTGGTTAGAATACTAAAAAGGGTATTATTGCCTCAATAGTGAGGGTAATGCACTGAAAATGAACCTCTGATGATCCTGTCTACCAAAGCTTAAAAACAAGACCTGAAAGGTTCACTGTTTCCAAGCAACTTCACTGCATTGCAGAACAAAGCTGAAGAACATTTTTAGAAATACTGAAAAATCTAGCACTCAACAGTATGTAAATCTCAGTGTCTGGCTTACAATTAATTATTATCAGGTACACAAAGAAGCAGGGAAATATAACCACTATGAGGACATAAATCAAGGAAATGGATTCAAAAGTGACACAATGATAAAATTAGTGGACAGGCACATTAAAACAGGTATTATGATTGTATTCCATGAATTCAGGAAACCAGAGGAAAGATTAGGCATATTAAGTAAAGACACTGAAAAATATCAAGACTCAAGTTAAACTTCAAGTGGTTAAAAACCATAATGCTGGAGAAGAAAATACAGGGGATTAATGGCAGATTAGACACTAGGAAAAAAATAGTGAACTTGAAGACGTAACAATAGAAACCATCCAAAATGAAGCACAGAAAAGAGAATGAAAGAAACAAAACATGAGAAAACTGCGGGATTATTTCAAACAGTCAAATATAAGCATAACTGGAGTCTCCAAAAAACAGAAGAAGGGAAAGAAAAAAATAATCGAAAAAATAAGGGCTGAAAATTTGTCAGTCAATAAACACTTCCAACCCATAGATCCAAGAAGGCCAACAAATCCTAGTATAAGAGACACGAAG
Source organism: Mellivora capensis (assembly GCA_004024625.1). Classification (NCBI taxonomy): domain Eukaryota; kingdom Metazoa; phylum Chordata; class Mammalia; order Carnivora; family Mustelidae; genus Mellivora; species Mellivora capensis. Next base: position 49,144 of record PISX010009977.1, on the reverse strand, counting down.
AAAGGAACATCAAAGCACACATACCAAATTGTTTAAAACCAGTCAGAAAGAAAATCTTAAAAGCAACCAGAGAAAAAGATGCATTACATATGGAAGAGGAAGATGATGATAGATTTCTAACCAGAAACAATCTAAGTCAAAAGACAGTGGAGTGACTTCTTTAAAGTACTGAAAGAAAAAACCTTCATCCTAAAATCCTTTACCCACTGAAAATATCTTTCAGAAACAAAAGAGAAGGGTGCATATTTCCAGTTACATGATAAGTACAAGGGATGTAATGTCCAGCATGATGGCTATAGCTAATACTGCTGTCTGTTACATTTGAAGTTGTAAAGAGTAAATCCTAAGAATTCTCATCATAAGGATGAGAATAAGGAAAAAATTTTTTTCTCTTTTCATTGTATTGAATATGAGATAATAGATACTACCTAAACTTATTGCAGTAATCAATTAACAATATATGTCAAATCATTACATTGTACACCTTAAACTTACATGTGATATAAACAAGCATATCTCAATAAAGTTGGAAAAAAGGCAAAATAAAGATGCTTTTAGACACAGAAGAGCTGGAAGAAAGAATTCATCATTGACCATTCTGCACTATAAGAAATGTTAAAGTCCATTAAGGCAAGAAAAACGATACCAAATGGAAAGAAATCTACATCTAAAAAAGGAATGACAAGTACCAGAAATGGTGACTACTTGGGTAGATATCAATTTTTTCCCCTTATTAAATCACTTTAGAAAACAATAGACTATTTTTTAAAAAAGATTTTATTTATTTATTTGACAGAGAGAGATCACAAGTAGGCAGAGAGGCAGGCAGAGAGAGAGAGAAGGAAGCAGGCTCCCTGCTGAGCAGAGAGCCCGATGTGGGGCTCGATCCCAGGACCCTGGGATCATGACCCGAGCCGAAGGCAGAGGCACCCAGGCGCCCCTCAATACTACATTTTAATACTTAGTCTGTCCTTCTGTGGGGTCATGAGTTATGCCTTTAACTCCCCAGATTAACAAGTGTCCCATCCTATGACTATAGACTATTTAAAACAAAAGTGATAACAATGCATTGTGGAGTTTTTAACATACAGAGAAGTAAAATATTTGGCAACAACAATACAAAAGTCAGGCAGGGAGAAATGAAAGTATGCTATTGTAAAGTTCTTATACAATACAATATAAATAGTATAACATCATTTGAAGTGGCCTGTGATAAGTTAAAGGTGAATACTATAAACTCTACGGCAGCCATTATTATAACACAACAGACTTATAGCTAATAAGCTTGTAAAGCTAATAAATCAATAAAGCCAGTAAAATGGAAGCATAAACAAATAATAAATCCCAAGGAAGGGAGAAAAAGAGTAAAAAGAAACAATGAGCAGAGTGGACAAACTGAAAAGAAATAACAAGATAGACTAAAATCAAACATTAGTAATCACATAAAATGTAAATGGTCTAAACAAGTCAACTGAAAAGCAGAAATTGTCAGATTAGATTAAAAAACTCTTGTCTGTAGGCTACCTACCAGAAACTCACTTTAAATATAGATACCAAAAGTTAAAAAGAAAAGAATGAACAATATACACTATGATAACTAATCAAAAGAAAGCTAAAGTGACTATATTACCATTAGATAAGGTAGATTTCAGAGCAAAGAAGATCATCAGGCATAAAAAAGGGCCATTTCATAATGATAAAAGGGTCAATTCACCAAGAAGACATAGTGATCAATCTTAAATGTTTATGCTCCTAATGACAATTTCAAATACACAAAGCAAAACTCAAGAGAGCTGGAAGAAGAAATAGACAAATCTACAATTAAATCAGACATTTAAACATTCCTCTATCAATGACTGATAGAACAAATAAACAAAGTTAGTGAGGATATAGAAGAATTAGACAACACAATCAACCAACCTAACTTAGTTGTCATTTATAGAAGATTCCACCTAACAAAACAGAAGATACATTCTTTTATGTGGAGAGATCTTATCTGTACCATAAAACAAACCTCAATGAATTTGAAAGGATTCAAATTATATAAAGTATATTTTCTGTTCACGTGGAATGAAGTTAGAAATCTATAAAAAAAAAATCTGGAAAATTCCAGAAGATTTGGAAATGAGCACACATCTAAATAACTTGTAAATCAAAAAAAAAAAAAGGGAAATTTTAAAAATATTTATTCATTTATTTATTTATTTATTTGACAGAGGGAGAGAGAGCGATCACAAGTAGGCAGAGCAGCAGGCAGTGAGAGGGGCAAGCAGGTTCCCTGCTAGCAGAGAGCCCGATGCGGGCCTCGATCCCATGACCTTGAGTTCATGACCTGAGCCGAGAGCAGAGGCTTAACCCACTGAGCCACCCAGGTGCCCCAAAAAGGGAAATATTTTAAATTGAAAGACAAAACACATCAATATTTGTGGAATAGAGATAAAGCTGTACTTACAGCAAAATTTATAGCACTAAAAATGAAAAAAAAATGATCTTGAATAAACTCCATTTCTACCTTAACAAACTAGAAAAAGAGCAAATTGGACACAAAGTAGAAGAAAAGATTACTAGAGATAACCTCAATAGCCTTATAGCTAAAGAAATCGAACCTGTTGTTAAAAACCTTCTTATGTAGAAAACTGCTTGCCCACATGGCTTCACTGGTGAATTCGACCAAAGGAAGGCATGTATGTGAATATTCATTTAGCTTTATTTCTAACAGCCCCAAACTGGAAATAATCCACATGTCCACTGACAAGTAAATGAATAAAGAATGTTATATCCATGCAGTGGGATACTCAGCAATATAAAGGCATAAAATTATCAATACATGCTACAATATTATTAATTTGGAAATATGCCAAGTGAAAGAATTTCGAAAAAAAAGAGTATACAAACAAGAGTCAATTCTTGTTATTCATGGCAGTTATGTTCTATGAAATTACCATGAACGCTGAATTAGCGAATACTGAACCATTGCTCTTAGAATAATAAAGGGTGAGGTTGCTGCCAGCCTCTGGTCACATTTTTGTCAACTGATAAACACATAAAGTTGTGTATATGTGTTTTTATGCCTTATTTAACATATATAGTTGATCCACTAGCACTCAACTCTTAGCCAACATCACTAGAGCACATGCCTGAATGGAGCTCCTCTAAGATACGTATTTCCTGTGTAAGGCACATCACTTCTTGCACTCGAAATCATTAGCACTTCAGTAGGATGCTTGGAAACTATTTTAACAACAAAATCCCCAATACAGAGCACAAAAAAGTGAAAACGTGGCACTAAAAAGACCACAAAAAGGATACTCGTTTAGAGTAGAAGAGCCATGTGGAAATGAGTATGAGAAACAAGAGAACAGAGTGTTTCCTTGTTTGACCTCAGCTGGGAACACGGGTGTGCTCTCAACCAAAATTTTTTGCCACTTTGCAGGTCTGTGAATGACTGAGAAAATACTGTGAGTACTGATTCTGGAATTATCAAGTAATTTTAATATATAAATTTGCAAATATGCACCTTGAATGATGAGCATCAACTGTATATGAGCCCCTTATAAAATTTTTTAGAAAATATGTACAAATCTAGAGTGAAAGTGAGTAATCAGTGGTTGCCCTGGGGTTGGGGTTGATGGGGGGGTGAGGCAAAGAGGGAGGAATTACAAAGGGGCAGGAAACTCTGGAGGGTGATGGGTTCATTATCTCCACTGTGGTGATTATTTCACAGGGGCCCACACAATACAAAACTTACCAAATTGTAATTTTAACGATGTGCCATTTATTCTATGTCATAAGATCTCAAAAAAGCTGTGAAAGGATGAAAAGGCCATGTGGTAGGAAGGAGAAGAGGAAAAGAGATATTATTAAGTTTATCTGAGAGGAATCGCTACTCAAGGAGTGAAGGAGAATGAATTAAGAACATCAAAGGTAACTTGAAGTTCCGGATTTGATGGCTGGATTGATGATGACAGTTGTATTGTCAGTAAGGAAACCAGATATACAGAAAAAAGATCTGTCAGGTACAGAAAGTGAGTTCACACTGAGGTTCCTGACCAGGTCCTAAGTCTTCTTCCCCTTCTCAGAGCAGAGCTGTTCCAGCTGTTATCCTTGTGGTTACACAAATCCCTTAATTCTGGACTCCTCAACACCAGCTTGGATCCCTGGCTACCTAGTTTCTTCAATGACACTACCACTATTGAGTCCCTCTTCTTTAGTCTATCTAAAGATCCCTCGTCACTTCTGCCTGTTACATTTAGGACAAACTTCTGGGTTTATTTTGAAGGCTTCCAAAATGTGGTCCCACCCAATCACTTTTTATGTCTCATTATTCCCTATCTCCAGCCCTCCACTTAAATCAGGGCGATTGTTCTCTAAACACACACCAAATTTGTTTTTAGGTGTCTATTCCTTGAACTGAAAAGCTCTCCTTCCCTCCAAAACCTAACAGTCTTATCCATTAAAACGTAACTCCTATCTTCTCTGAGTTCCCAAAGAGCCAGGACCACCATGTGTACTGCTCAATTGTTCCCTAATTTTCAAATGTGTGCTAATTATATTTTCAATAGAAGCTCATAATCAACAAGAGTGAGTAAAAGCACTGATCTGGGTCTATCAGGTAATCATGGATGAATAAAGACCAAGTCTGCTTTTCTCATTAGGAATCTACCTCTTCAGAAAACAGTTCCTTAAATGTTAATTCCTTAAATCTTTTTCCCCTAAAATTCCTTATAATTCCTTAAAATGTTAAGCATAGTGCTACCATATGAGCCATCACTTCCACCCCAGATATGCTGATGAGAGATGCAAAAGATGTCCATATCAAAACCTACATCAGTGTTCAAAGCAGCATCATTCATAATAGCCAAAAGTGGAAAAAATCGAAATGTCCATCAACTGCCGAATGAAGAAATGTGGCATGTCCATACAACAGCGTGGTATTCCACAATGGAAAGCAAGGAGATAAGGACCCACATTCTAATGTTGAAGGACCTTAACAATACTGTTCAGTAAAAGAAGTTGGTCACAAATGACCATATATTGTATGATTCATTTATAGGCAATCTCTAAAATAGGTAAATCTATAGAGATGGAAATATAATAATTATTTTCCTGGTGCTGGAAGGGAGAGGTTGGGAAGAAGTGGAAAGTGCTAATGTGTACAAGGTTTCTTTTGGGGACTGTGACTTTGTTTTCCAAGTAACTGCGGTGATGATTGCATAACTCTGCACTAAATTTAAATTGATGAATTATATGAATCATATCTTACGCAAAATTATATCTTCATACAGTTGTTAAAAATTCAAAAAAAGAAAAAAACCAAACAAACAAAACAGACCTAGTTTGGTTTCAGATGTATAGAGCTGCGGGGGTGGGGGGTGGGGGGGGAGACGAGGGCAAAATGTATCAACCTCCCTGAGTACAACAGGACAATATTAAATCACAATAGCTCCGAAGAGACAGTCTTTGCTCTGGGTGACCAGGGAAAACTGGAGGAGTTGACATTTGAGCCAGATCTTGAAAGTTGAGTAGAATATTTGCATGTCGAAAAGAAGAGGGCTTCACAGGTGAAAAGAATATAAGCCAAAGCCAGAGGAGTGGAAAATGGCAAAGGTGTAGAATTCATGCAGGCGGGGATGGTGTCATACACATCTTTAAACCTCTCATGGCATTTAGTATAGTAGCTGAGCACAGTCCGCATGCAGTAAGTACTTGCTGGGTTGGATTAGTTATACTTGATTTTAAGTGGTTTCATCTAGCTCCTAAGTGAATAATGTGTTCTAAGCGAGGTAGAGAGCTATATCTTTTATGAGCCTGGGTTAAGTGGCAGGAATTTATGCCTTTAATACCAAAATTGGAAGGGTAATTTAAAAATAACTTTAATGGCTTTTTTTTTCCAGGCAGCATAGCTGTATGTAAAGTAGCTGGTACAGTAGGATCTAGGCCCCAATTGCTCAGATATTACCCATCAAATAAGGAGAAGATAATACCCTTTTTGCTCTAGTTTAGTGTAATTATGACATTTGTAACCTGTTAAACAAATTACCAAAGATGTGTTCATTACATCCATACCATATTTAGAAGCCAACTTTACCACATACTCGTTTCGTGATAGTAACTGATAGAATTTTTACATTACCTGGAGTTTCAATGAAAAATAATGCTTTATTCTGCTGGTGCAGAAACCACCAGAGTTCATAAGAAGGGTTATTTTTAATCCTCAAGCCCAAACTTCCAGGAGCTTTGGAATAAAATGAAAAAAAGCTAATGAGCTATAATTTAATAGTTACAGAAACTCCCAAGTCAAAAGCTCTCAGGACTTCCCTCCCAGCGGGATGTGGGCCGTGGCACACACCACTTACAAATGCTCGCTGTTCTGAGGGATACCACTAGACTAATTTTGAATGTGACGTAGGTTATGGGAAATGAAGATCAATCTCACTGTGTAGAAGATGCATGAGTTGGACAGGAATTGGGGATTGCAAATAAAAGAGATGCCTGGCAAAACCACGGGACCTTACCACTGGAACTGAAGTCCACAGGCCCGATCCATTTGAAGGCTGGTTTACGGCCTCGCTCTTCTGTCACGTGCACTTTCTTTATTAGAGCCAAGCTGGTCAGAACATTGGCTATATCATAGAGGCGTCGTACCTTTGCTTAAAGATATAAAACACAATTACAGTCACGCCGTCTGTGACACCACTACATTTTAGTTGATGTGACAGGTCACTTTCCTCAGCTGCCACATAAACCTCCAGCAGAAAGCAGCGGGGTGCAGCAGAGGCCGACGGCTCTGTCGTGCAGTCACCTGGGATTTATGTATCTGATGTGTCTGAAGACACATTTTAAGGGAAGGTCAGTGTGTCTTTCCTCTTCCACAACTTCACAGCCCTTGTAAGAGGCACCTGGTGACAGGCAGGGAGCGCTGAGATGGCAAAAACACCAAGGGAGGGACAGGGGCTGTAATTAAAGGCTTAGTGAATGTAATTCTGCTATGTGGCATGTCAAAAGCTTGCTCTGAGTTTCTCCCAGCAGGAGGTGGTGGCACCAGCTCCAGCAGCCAGCTGGCCTGTGAAAATGACAGGGATGCCCCAGAGCTTCCTGTGAGGCTGCACTCCAGGGCACACAAGAGGGTTTGGGGGTCATGGTGATGAGGTTCAGCTGTGCCAACGACAGGCAGCTCCTCACCTGAATCCTAGTGTCTGGCCACCCAGTGGGGGAGGGGTGGGATGGGCATTCCCTGAGTCTTAGGAAGTCTGGGGAGAGACATTTGAAAATGCAGGTACTAGAAGAGAAATTCAGCAGGGGTGGTAAGGCATTTGACAGGCAGGGCAATGCCCACAAAGTAATTTCTGTTCAAGAAATTGATTTATAGGTAGGAAACCCACTTGACCTTGGGCTAAGATCAAGCAAAGGAGCTGTGATTATGGTCCAGAAACATCAAACGTTCACCCCAGATGCAACCTTCTTCCCAATCCTGATAGAGCTGAATTTTATCTACCCGTTTCTCACACAGGTTGTCTATAATTACACTGGAAACAGAAAATGCAGAGAGAGCTGAGCTTATGGCCTCCCTGGGCTTGAAAGGGCTACTGGTGGGCGAGGGTATTTGGCTCCACCAAGGCTTGACAGGAAAAGAAGATGCCCTGGGTGTGAAACTCAGAAACTCTCTCCTTGCCCAGTAGCTCTGTCCCACCACCCCTACCCTACCCTGGTCATTCCTCTGGTTCTTACCTGCAGACAAATTTCATCTCCACCCATCAGAAGAGTAGGCAGGGGGTGAGGAAAAAAGGGGAAAGAAAACTCAGACATTCCATCTTGGATGCAGCGATACTAAAGAGAAATGCAAAGTATCTTACACCCTCCCTGACCTGCATTTGTGGGACGGCATTCTGCTTCCACCATCCCCTCTGACTGCTGAGGAAAAGGCATCTGACAGAACTTTAATGGGAATTCTGGTATTTACTAACTTACCTCTCACAGCACCGTTCAAAAACCTTTACGAGTGCTGAAAGACTGCACTTCTTAAGAAAAAAAAATTTTTTTTTTCAATCTCAGAGGCAGAAAATATCAACACATGAGCTCCCACCCCTTTTGTACTGATAAGTCATTTTAGGTGAAGATAACTTACTTTTAAATTTACTATGGTCCGGGGTATCCTGGCTTTCTTCTATCAGTATTTTGGCAGCGACGTCGAGAGTGACAATCTTGGTTTTGGACACGAGGAACAGCATGACAAACTTCTGGCTCATAATTCTCAGAGACTTGTCTTTTCTACTGTTTGCAGATGCTACAAAGGGAATGAAACAAAACCATCAAAACATATAGTTCACCACATGAAAGATGGTACTTGGGATTTGCCAGAACTGCGAACTCTAATAGCAGATGCAAAGATCACTCTGGTTACAGGCAGAAGCTTACTTGACACACATCACAAAGAGGTGGCTGGTAAAGAAATGAGATGGATATCTTTTTCTTTTCTTTTTAAGTAATTTCTATGTCCAATGTGCGGCTCCAACTCATGACCCTGAGATCAAGAGTTGCAAGCTCTACCAATAGGCAGCCTGGTGCCCGAAGAAGTGAGATAGATTTTCAAAGATTTTTTATTTATTTATGAGAACGAGAGATCACAATTAGGCAGAGAGGCAGGCAGAGAGAGAGGTGGACGCAGGCTCCCTGCTGAGCAGAGAGCCCGATTCGAGGCTCGATCCCAGGACCCCGGGATCATGACCTGAGCTGAAGGCAGAGGCTTAACCCACTAAGCCACGCAGGTGCCCCAAGATGGATTTTTCTAATGGCTTGTGCAATTCCTCTCCAGTAGGCATAAACTCTGAAACGCATAATTGAAACCACTCATCATGCTTTATACTCCTACTTCATAGAATATACAATCCATGAGGTAGTTTTCCTGAAGCAACTTTTTGAAAAGATTAATGGGGAAGGAAAATAGGAGAGGGTAGGCTTCAGGGACTGTTTTCAGAACATCAACTCTTCCCTTAAGGGCGAGAACGCTTGTTTTTATTTCTCTGTGCCCACAATAATTTGACTGTCTGAAACATAGTAGGCGCTCAGCCCTGCCGTTGCTTTTCAGAAGGAAGGGAAGAAATAAGGTAGAAATGAATATGAGACACTGATCAGACGTGTGCTGCTGTCGAAGGCAGGCGAACCATCCCTGACAGATGGCTGTCTCCTCTGGTTATTAAGATAAGAACTGGCTCAGGGGGTGGTGCTAAAAGGACGAGGCAGTAAATCTAATGAAAATCAGGCCCACATTTCCATTCCTGTTATATTTGCAAGTGAAACGGGATTGCTACTTGTACTTTATCGTCTTAGCAATGGGCAACAGGGTGAGAATGATGGAGATCAATGGTTACAACAGGGAGAGGATACACAGGAGCCGACGGGGAAGAATAATGGAGACATACATTTAAAAAATGTTGCCTCAGATGACAGGAGAGATTATCTATCTTTCTTATCAGCATGTTCTCTGAACGGGGTTCTTTTCTAAGTAATCTACTCTAAGTAAAAAAATCGAATTCTCTGAAAAGATAGCTTCTTTCAGAGCAAAATTTCCTTAAAGGCTCATAAACAGACGTCAGCATGGGGCCGTCAGTCTGAAATGGAGCACTGTCCGCGATCTACGGTCCAAACATACCCAATACCAGCAAAGTGCCACTAGACAGGCTCGAAGTGAGGTTGAGGGGGGAAGCCCAGTCAGGGAGCCATCTGTCTCCCTTTCTTCAGTAGATCAAATCGGAGGGCATCTCCCTCCACGGCTGTCAGTCTGGCACTCCCCACCTTAGCAGTGAGTTTCTATGGAAGAGACCATCCCTCCCTCTCGGCCCGTTACTCTGGGTGTGGTTCCAGTGCACTCACAAGAGGGGTAGTCGGGTTCTGAGAAATCCAGTAGCTGTTGATCTTGAGAATCTGGACAGCCGTCTTTTTTACGTTCTCCTAGTTTATAATCCATCAGATCTAGCTCCTTCTGTTGGAGATGAGCCATCTGTTCTTCATATTTCTGCTCCTCTCCCAGTCTCTGGAGGCTCCTCAGGGTTTTTGGCAGGCTCTGCCGGCCATGCCAGCCATATTGATTCTTGGCCACCCGGCTGACCAGATGCAGTGATTCCAGCACATTTACAATGTCATAGATACGTCTCCTTTCAACGCCTGTTTGGGAAATAGAAGCTGACGGTCATGCAGGCAAACATTTTTGAGTAAAAATTCCTTGAGGGCCTGGACCGCGTCTGTAAACTAATTTACACGGTGCCCGGTATAATGGCCAGCCAGTGCAGATGCTCGAAAAATTCAACCTCTAAGGATACAAGCAACAGGAATTATTTTTCTTTCTTGTTCTTGGGATCCAGTGCTTAACAAGTGCTAGGATAAAACATCCACCCAGACATGGACGATAGTTCCATCTCTACTACATAAACAGTAGTATGTCATTTCTTTGGACCTGTTAGGTAAGCCACGCCACCATTTCAGCATGTTTAAATAGGTGGGACTGAGCACCACATGTATTAAAGTGTCTGATGGATGCCTGATGAAACTGGCTGATTTGGACTTGTATTCCTAATTATGCAGACTATAAAATAAACTGTGTCCAATGCATGATACCTCATTTGGACAATTCTAGCCTTTCCTGGAGTTTGAACAATATGAAATGATGATCTTGTTAACTCTCTTAATGGCCCGGTTAGGAAAACAGATGGCAAATATTTTGTTTCCTATTTTGCATTGGAAACTCAGGAGTCAAGAGCTTGGGCACCCTTCTCAAGTTGCTGGAGGAAGCTACAGCCACAGCTGAACAACATACGAGTTTCCTTTTGTTCATCTTGGGCCCTCCATTCCCATTTAGGGGCATTTGGGCCCAACAGCCCAGTGGGAAAGCACAGAGACTCTTCATGTACAATTCAGGCTGACCATGAAGTTCATCAATTGTCTACCCACTTTCCCAACACTCAAAAGAGCTGTCTATCACATTTACCAAAAATATGTACAGCCGTTAAGCCCAGGGGCTTTGAGGTCAGACTGCCTGGATTAGAAGCAACCCTGCTCTATCCCTTAGTAGTTGTGTGATCCTTGGAAGTCACTTCATCTTACTGTGCCTTAGTATTTATCTCATAAGGTGATGAGGATTAAATGTGGCCATAAACGTACAGGGTCTACAACAGGGTATCAATTTTATCTACTGCTTGTATACTATTTTGTAAATACTTCCTGCACAGCGTCGGAAATACCCTAAATCCTTGCTAGCCTGAGGTCACAGTAGAAACAGATTTTATTTTATTTTTTTAAAAGATTTTATTTATTTATTTGACAGACAGAGATTACAAGTAGGCAAGAGAGGCAGGCAGGGAGAGAGAGAGGAGGAAGCAGGCTCTCCGAAGAGCAGAGAGCCCGATGTGGGGCTCGATCCCAGGACCCTGGGATCATGACCTGAGCCAAAAGCAGAGGCTTTAACCCACTGAGCCACCCAGGCGTCTCTAGAAACAGATTTTAAAACCTTCCTCTGCCTCAGCCTGTTGTGCAATAGGCCCTTAGGCTTTTGGAACCCACTGGCTCCTTTGCTCTCCTCTAAGTCCCCATAACAAAAGTCTCCAGGCAGCTCCCAGAAAACTGGTCCAGCTACAAAGATGCCCTCCTTCTGCTCACTTGCCAGAAGCTGTTCTATAATCAGAGCAGACTCAGTGAACGTATCTTCTGGCCCTTCTAAGATTTAATAGAAAAAACTGACCAAATTATGATAAAAACTTCGGAGGTGAAGTGAAGTTCTTTCCTATGCATGAAGACACATTTCACAGTCAACCAGAACATTTTGGCTCCTCACCCCAAAAGGTTCTTCACCCTCAGAAGCTCAGGCTTCAGTACCAGATGCCTGCTGGAAGGTGCTGGCAGGGACAGTGAGCGGCCCCTTGTTCAGATCTGCCTGGTTTTCTATTCCAGTCTGTTTTCATATATTAACACATCTTGTTTAGAGTGTAACATTCTATAAACCTTCCCATTAGAAATGTCATGTGAATGCAACTGAGACACCCCAGGGCCAGCCATATGCTGGGCTGTTTTGTTATTTTGTATTAGATACAAACTATTCCCTCTCCATCTAGTGGATAGACATCCTAAAAAGGAGAAAATAAAGGAAGATTCTGACCACTTGGAGGGTGAGATGAATGCTTAAGATGTACAACGGGTGTTTAATAGGTGGTGCTGATAAAAGCCACACTGGCAGCTGCCTGCCTAGATAATCATCTTTTCAATCTGGACTGTTTAACTGCCTACAGGCTAGGGCACTAAAAAGTCCCATTTCACAGGTCTCAAGATCTTCAGGTTACTCTGGGGCTCGCTCTCTCGGGAAGGTTTTTCCTGGTACCCAGCCTTCCTTTTCTTTTGGATCAACACAATCCTATTAATCCTGGTCACGGGATTAGTTATGCCTCCCTAAGGATTTAACGGTCACTAGCATGCTTCCCTGAGTCCTTGAGGGAGATAATCGAGAACATCTCTCAGCCCAATAAATTCATTTCTAAGGCTGTGCTATTATCCATTTACTAAAGTCACTCCTGGTTCTTTAACTTCTTTTTTTAAGGAAAGATTTTATTAATGAATTTATTTATTTGAGAGAAAGTACGCTTAAGCGAGGAGTGGGGGGCAGAGGGAGAGAATCCCAAGAAGACTCCCTGCTGAGTGTAGAGTTCATCAATTGTCTACCCACTTTCCCAACACTCAAAAGAGCTATCACATTTACCAAAAATACGTATAGCAGTTAAACCCGGGGGCTTTGAGGTCAGACTGCCTGGATTAGAAGCAACCCTGGGTTTTAGTCCCACCACCCCGAGATTATGACTTGAACCAAAAATAAGAGTTGGATGCTTACTTGACTGAGCCACCTAGGCGCCCCTAGTTCTTTAACTTCTTACCTATAATATCCATGTCAAATCTACATGGGACCACAATCTGGGAAATAATGCGACTGAAATGCTCTGAACATTCTTGTTTAACATATGTTCTTAGAGCTTGTGACCTGGGATAGAGCAGGGAGTTTAGACTCAACCCCAAGAAATGGTTACCACTGAAATAGCTTCCAAGAAAGGACCCTGTTTTTAGACATCACAGGAAGAGAGATGGCAAGGTCATTTGGCAGGTCTGGGTGATCGTGAGGCATTAGGAAGCTGTTTGTAAAAATCTCTGGAATTCTGCTCTAACCAGCCATAACATGGGCATCTGTAGCTCACATGAGAGCAGGAGTCCAGCTTCCTGTCTGATCCCTCCCACCCCCAGATCTGTAACAAAGCCTTCCAACATCCAATCTCTTGTCTTCCCACTGATATCAGTTCAAGGTCCCTGGATGGAAGTTGGTACAGGGTAGAAGATGGCCTCATGAACCCCAGTGAGAAGGACACTGTGTGCTATTGTTTTACTCTCACCTTCTGTAAGACTAGTTTCTAGGACCCTGTACCTCGAATGGGTGTATCCTAAGCCTCTATCCAACTGGGTCACCTTCCCCTTCTTGTTTCATTGGCACCGATGCGAAATACTGTGTTCTACTTCTGGGCTCCCCAACCAAGACACCATGCTTGCTCATCCTAGAGGTTGAGAGGACAATTTGGGGAGGGCAGAGAGAGATCTAATAAGAGTGGAGTAGAAATCATTCCACATAAGAGTAACATTATCCATGCTAGGCCCTGAGTTAGGCACGTTGTTGATATTATCCCCAACTCTGCTAAGTTTCTGCAAGGTGCTATGACCCTTGTGTTATAGACAGGAAAAGGTTAATTAATCTTTTTAAAGACTCTCATGGCCTGTAAATTGGAGAACTGGGCTTCAAATCCAACCCCATCTGACCCAAAGCCCAACCCATGGTCTTTCTATCATAACCTATTGCTTTCTCATTATCTCAGTCTATGGTAACTAAAATGTTTTTAGCCATCAGTTTGAATAATTCAGATTGACAATCATCTACCAGGACACATTTCTCAGGGCTATGGGAAGAAAGAGAACAACAACAACAAAAAAAAACCCAAATTAAAAATATAATCTATCATACAGTCTGTTTAGTTGATTTTTTATTTTTTTCTGTATGTACAACCTCCTTGTTTTTTAAGGGGACACCCTCTACCACTGTTATTTCTGCTTATTAAAGATTGTCAACAATGTTTACTCTGAGACGAACTACAATCCGTGTCCACTAGGGGTCTCTATTCTGAGGCGGCTGTCTGCATATCTACAGCCCATACACCCCTGCACATTACACACACCCAAGCCCTGTGAACACATGCACTCCTCTTTGTTATGAGGTTTAGCTGTTTGAGTTATGTCCAGATGTGCTTTTCCTCGTTTTGCAGGCTTGCTGTGAATATCACAGTATATGGCTTCAAACACAATAGTCTTGCTCCCAAATCCTGTTTGATAACAGAAATAACACCAGGTCTGAACTCTTAGAAGCATTATTAAAAATAAAGACCAAGGCATTTTTAAGTGCTTTTTGTCGGTCTGAAATAATCTGAAATTAAAAATGAGATATTAATTTTTAGAATGAGTCTTTTTATACAAATATTTTATAAGGTTAAAAAAAACCCCAATTTTTGTTTGACCCTCAGGTCCAGAAGACTCCCTGGAATCCTATGCATAAGGATGAGAAATTTGATGACAGAAGGCAGCTCGACTTGCTCCTCCATCCTTACTGTTTGGAGCCCACCCTTTGCTTAATGAGAAGCTATCTGAAGACTTCAGCCTGCCCAAGGAAACCAGTTTCCCACTGTGACTACAGGTAGGACTGCAGGTAATCTGATGATACATACCAAGACTGACAGCAACTTCATCTAGGGAGATGGTTGTTTTCTCGGTTGACAAGGGATAACTTGGATAGCGAGCTAGAAACTTCTGGCACAGGAGTCCCAGACTTTTCTGTTTTCTGCTTGGCCTTTGCTTTTCAAATTCGTCCACAGCACTGTCCCCAACCACATCGAGCTACAAAGGGCAGACAAAAGGGAGAGGAGAGATGTCATACTTAACATCCTGATAGAGAAATTGCATGAAAAGTGTAAGAGAAATGTATAGAGAAATGAGAGTTATTAGCAAAGTGAGGGGGACATCCCAGTTCGTATCATGCTAGATTCTGGTTAAAATACATTTCCTAATCCAATTTTCTCGATGTTTTACTGATTGTTTTCTTTGGGCTGAATTTTTTCTCCTTTGAAACTTGAAGGTGAGTCTTTTGGTTAAAAGCTTAAAAAGTGAAAAATGAAGTTGTTTATCACTTGTTTACACTCTCGCTACTAGTATGCTCACCAGATTAGCATCACCAGGAGCTTGTTAGAGAGTCTCAGGCCGTATCCCAGACCTGAGGTATCCGAATCTAGATCTTGGGTGATTCCTCCTGACATAAAAAAGTCTGAGATCCACCTGCCTGCATTGTGTCACCAGTGTTTTATTTTTAACAACTGACCAAGGGTAAATGGAACTGAACAAGGGCAGCTAAGTCTTACTCCTCCTTATTCTTTCTTATGGCAAGTACCCTGAGTAGTATCCTTGTCTCATCAACCCACATTTGAAAAAGGCTCAATTCAAGCCTGAGAAAGTAAAAGGCTTTTCAATGAATAGATTCAAGGAGAAAAGTGATATGATTTTCTCAATGGCTTTCAGAAAAAGCATTTGCTAAATTTAACACCCATTCATGATTTTCAAAAATGCCTTAAAAACCAGAAATGGAGAACTTCTTTAATGAAAAGTGTATCCATAAAAAAATCCAATGGCAAACACATGTCTTAATGGGAAAATCTTGGAAGCATTCCCTTAAAATCTGAAAAATGATAAGGATGCCCATTATCACTGCTCTTCTTCAACACCATTATTGAAGATCCTAGCCAGTGCATGAGGACAAGAAAAAGAAAGTGAGGCAAGGGATTAGAAAAGAATAAACAAAATTTTCATTCTGCAGAAGACACGATTGTTTATATACAACTCAACAGCATCTCAGACAAATTATTAAAAATAATAAGCGAATTTAGCAATGTAGCTGTAAAGGCAAAACAATGTATCTCAAAAATCACTTGTATTGCCATACAGTAGTAACAGAACAATGAAATGAAAAGACATTATTTACAATAGCAATATGAGTGATGTTTTTAGGAACAAATCTAGCAAAAATCTATTTGCATAAAATGTTGAAACTTAGATCTGCAAGAAATGCACTTAAAACTTAGAGAAATATACTATCTTGATGGATAGGAGGGTGCATTACCATAAACAGGTTTATTCTTCTCAAATTAATCTACATGTAATGCAATTCCAATTAAAATCCAATCTGAAGTATATACAGAAAAACAAAAGGTGAAGAATAGCCCATATATTCTGAGGCAAAATAAGTTGAGTCTTGCTTTCCCTGATACCAATGCTCATTACAATGTTATTGGTGTAGGGATGCATAGATTGGCCAATGGAATAAAAGATAGCCAAGAAACAGATGACAGAGATAGCACTGCCAACTTGGAAGAACAAGAAGGACTGAGTAAATAGTTCAGGGACAATTGATTACAACAAGTAACATGAAAAAAGATGTACACCAAATTGAAAAGTAACATATTAAACTGATAAAGGTTAATTTTCAAGAATATACAATAAACTCTTATATATCAGCATGGAGAAAAAGAACCCAACTAAAATCAGCAAATTATGTGAACAGACACTTCACAGAAGAAGAAAAAAACATTGTGGCCAATAAACATGTGGAAAAAGGCTTAACCTTATTAGTAAACAAGGAAAAGCAAATGAATACTACAAAAATACACAACTGTATACCCATTAGGTTGGCAGAAATTAATAAATTTGATAGTGTCAAATGTCAGAGAGAATATGGATCAATAAATGTTCATACATACTTGGGAAAGTAATTACTTTGTAAATATTTGCATATCCAATGACTTAATAATTTCACTACTAGATGTATACCCTAGAACAGTAGTCCTCAAACTTTTGGGTCACAGAATCCCTTTATATTCTTAAAAATTACTGAGGAATATCTTCTTTAAATGTATTCTTTATTACCTTTTGATAGAATATTTGGTCATATAAAATATACATATATATGTGCTTAGACACACACACACACACACACACACATATTTACATACTTATTATGTACATAATATCTTTAGCACCCAAAACTAGATTCAGGACATCTTTTTCTCTTCTCCTGTCCCAATTTCTTCATTTTGGTAATATTTATAGCATGAAAAATCCCCAAAAGGAGGAAAAATGGAGAAATAACTGACTTTTCTTAGCAAATCTGAGAAGTTTGATGGGAGAGTAAAAATTATTGACCACTGATTTTGCTGTTTATTCGATAACTTAAAGATGATTTAACTTTAAGGCCCCAAACCAAAGAACTGAACATATATAAAAACAATGAAATTTCCCAGGTCTAAAATACACTATTGCCTTCAAAATTGGAGTAAAATTATAATTTGTGGCAACATAAAAAAAGTCTAAGCTTCTTTATTAAATCAAAATTATAGTTTTGCTTAAATAATTGTTATTTTTAAAAATTATTTTTTTAAAAATAATTGTCATTTTTAAAATGTATACTGGGAGTACTCAAGGGAGTAGCATACAGAAGAGAAAAAAGCATTCATTATGAAAAAAATGAGACAGAGTAAGAATTCCATTTTAGCTATAAATAAGATATTAAGTTTTGATATATTTTGAATATTTATTATATTTGATATCTATAAACAATAGGGATTTGTAGATGAAAGATACTGCCTACCTAAAGGTATTTTACCATTACAGGTATTTGACATGCCATTAAATCACCCCAATAGCAAGAATATACAAATAAACAACAAAAACAGAAAGCATGTAGTTTAATACTGCTTTTGGCTCAATAGTAACTGAAGAATTGAGAATTCTATGACTTAAATAATCAAGTAAAAATTTAAAAAATCTATAAAGCCTGAAGAGTGTAGCCTGTTTACCTGCAAAGAGTCTGTAAAGGCACCATCCTTGTTTTCAATAGGTCTGAACAGTCCCTTTTTCTTCTCCCGGTCTCTTATGTCAGGGCTGGCGGCGCTAATGAGCACCTTCAGGTTAGCCGTGGGCGTCCATGGTTCTGCCTGCTGTCTGTCGACAGGCTTAACTGGAGTAATGGGGTTTCTTTCTGGAGTGAAGATTTTTTGCTTTGATAAATCAATTGGTTCATTTTTTATTGGAGTCTTTGGGGCCATCCTTGAGCGATCAACAAATATATTTTCCTATTTTAAAAAAAGAGACCTTTTAGCGATAAACAGAAAGGGCAAGTATAAGCTAAGAGCATTTTGTTCCCATGATTCACCAAGACATGAAGATACAAAAAGAACCCATGTTTAGGGCTGAAAAATATCAGGCTAGGACTAATGAAAATAGACAGAAGGACTCATGGAATCCAAGAGGGGCTCAGCGAGAAAATGATCATCCTCTACTCCTTTTTTTTTTTTTTTTAAGATTTTATTTATTTGACAGACAGAGATCACAAGTAGGCAGAGAGGCAGGCAGAGAGAGGAGGAAGCAGGCTCCCTGCTGAGCAGAGAGCCCGATGTGGGGCTCGATCCCAGGACCCTGGGACCATGACCCGAGCCGAAGGCAGAGGCCTTAACCCACTGAGCCACCCAGGCGCCCTCCTCTACTGCTTTTTTTAAAAAAAAATTATTTTATTTAAGATTTATTTATTTTAGAGCAGGGAGAAGGGCAAAGGAAGGGGGGAAAGAGTCTCAAGCAGACTCCCTGCCAAGCAGGGATCCCCTGATGTGGGGATCGATCCCAAGACCCCGAGATCATGACCTGAGCCAAAATCAAGAGCCAAATGCTTAACTCACTGAGCCACCCAGGTGCCCGTCATTTACCACTTCTAAACATACTTCTCATGCATCTCTGTGAACAAAGTCATGAGTGTATCTGTCACTGGTAGATGCTTGCAATAGTTGAGGATGATAAGGGCAACTGTGGATTGAGTCCATAGTGCTTCTCTATTTATAAGTTTGCACTAACTAGTGCAGTACAATTATGCTTTTGTCATTCAGTGTTCACCGGCGCTAATACAGCAATTAGTAGTAGGACCAATGGAAAAGTATCCAACAAAATGCCACATGTCAAACCAACCTGGGGGGCTGTAATTCCCCTAGAGCAGTGCTTTTCAAACTATCCATGGTGAAGGGTCAGGGTTTTTTATTTCCAAACTCCCACATACTGATACATGGTTTTACTTCATAGGACTCACATGCCACTTCCACCACCGGTGACTCTCCGTTTGAGTTTGTCATTCAAACAACCTACAGCCTGTTCAATGGGAAGAGACCCTTGATCATAGGCTTAGATGCCACAGGGGGCAAGATCAGATTGCTACAGAGCTTTCTAAGCATTTGACTCAAGTTCTGTTTTTTGGGGGTTTTTTTTTGCAATTTTTAAAATTAACATATAATGTATTATTTGCCCCAGGGATACAGGTCTGTAAATCATCAGTCTTCCACAATTCACAGCACTCACCATAGCACATACCCTCCCAATGTCCATCACCCAGCCACCCTATCCTTCCCTCCCTTCCTCTCCAGCAGCCCTGTTTGTTTCCTGAGATTAAGAGTCTCTTATGGTTTGTCTCCCTCCTGATCCCAATTTGTTTCATTTTTCCCTCCCTTCCCCTCACAATCCCCCTGCCCTGCCTCTCAAATTCCTCATGTCAGAGAGATTATATGATAATTATTCAAGTTCTGTTCTTAATTTTTTGCAGTTCAGTAATAGTTTATGGACTAGTATGTGCCCCCAGACCACACTTTGAGTAGACTGTCTTAGATAATTATAAGAAAAGATCAATGATGGATCCAATATGTTTCTTAGTCAACTATGAAGGACTGGGTATATGAAAGCCACTTTTGGAACTACCAAGCAATGAAAACAAGTTTCTTTCCCCTAAAATAAGCATTTGTCTTTCGAAAACAGAAAGATTCTACTCGGTCTATACCAGAATTCACCTCCAGGCAATAGTATCTCCCATAATGATGAAGGCAGATGCGTTAAACATTCGTCATTCCTTTTCCTATACACATGTCACTCTGCCGCTACTGCATGCTTACGTTTTGGCTGGCAGTGGTTTAAAAAAGGTGCTTTCCTATAAATGAGCAGCATATAAAGAGAGGCAAAAAAGACTGGAAGCAACTGGAGTTTGCGTTAGCAGGGCCAACTCTTGTTCCTTGGATCGGCAGAAGCTGCCAGCCGGCCATGGTGAGACTCTGCCCTCGTGTCACTGGAAGGAAGGGAAGTGGGGTTGAGGGCGACGATTTCCCACCACAGCGGCGATAAGCAGCCCGCCCAGAAACTTCATCTATCCACATCTCTTAACACATCCTTACTAGTGTGCAGTTCTGATGAAGTCTTCTACAAGGGAACTCTGAAGGGAAAGTATTGAATGTTTACTATGGGTCACACCCCTTTTTATGTACTTTACATCTATTACCTCCTCAGGTAACCTGTGACCTAGGTGCTATTATTTTCTACATCCAATCCTGTGACCCAGATGAAGAAACTGAGGCACAGAGAGGTAAAATAACTTGCCCGAGGTCACATATGACCTTCATTCAGTATAGAAGTCATAGGTAGGCAAGAAAGAGCTGACAGCAGAAGTTTCTGAAATCCTGCATCTAGAAATGAGCCTGTCCTGGGTGCAAATTGCGGGGAAGTTACCTTTCCCATAGCTCCCTCAAAAGGTACCCAGCAGGCCCCGGATCCTCACTGACACCTACGGAGAGGCGGTATGGGGAAGGAGCTCTGCAGGCAGGCTCTTGGGACAGCTTACCTGCCTCTGTTACTTAGCAGCAGTGTGAGCACGGGCAAGCTGCTTGTCTTCACTGAATTTTAATTCTCTCCACCGAAAATGAAGTTCATAAAAATACCAACCTCAAGGGTTATTAGAGTAGTTCCTGGCATATACTGAGCTCTCAATAAAACGTAGCTGTTACCTGTTCCCCTCTGTCCCATTCTTTATTCCTGTTCATTCTGGGACTCAGAGCTAATATGATACATAGCATGTCATATAGCTATTTAACTTCTCAGGTGTATATCTTGACTCATTAATGAGACTGTGTACTTCCGGAGGTCAGGGGGCAAGTTCCATGTGTCTCATTCCTCACAATTTTTGGCACAATGCCTTGCCCCTTACAGATGCTGAAAGAACACTATGCCTCGTTTATCTAGTTTTCCAAAAAGTATCCCTGTGGTAGAGGGTGTGGCCCAGGCTCACTGAGGTGGCCAGAGATCCACCCTCCTTCTGTACTGCCTCTAGGGTACCTATTCTTGTAGGAATGATGAGCTCCTACTTTTTCCCTACGGAGAAACAATTTAGATGCATTATTTCCTCTAACACTTTGATATATTTTCACTATAGTTTAAGTAAAACTTAAAGCAGGAGGGGAGTTAGGTTACCTGCTAGGTTATGATTGTAGCATACCTCGACATCAAGAGATAAAAAAAATGCCATGTGCATTTGCATTCTGAGATCTCAGATGGGCAGAAAAAGTCAACTGTATGCTAACTGGACCCTGCTTCGTCTGTCTAGCCTGCAGTCCTCACGCCATGTTAAGTGGGAAGGGAGTTAGAATCTGGAAATGTAGCTTTTGTCTCAGCTCTGTGTCTTTTTGATCCTGAACAAAATGCTTGTTCCATCTGGGCCCAAGTTTCCTTATCAATAAAATGAGGGGTTCCAACTATAGTAACTACCTCCAAGGCTTTCTAGCAAGGCTTCCCAGCTGTGTGGTGGCCACAGGGAGGCACTGAGATCTCTTCAGGAACGAATGACTCAGGATGGCTCTGAGGGGTCTTCCTAGAACTTCCAGTTGGGTTAAGTCCAGACCTCCCCTGAGACTATGTTACAGATCTGCTTCTCCCTCTGTCCAGTTCCGTGGCCTTCCCCTTCCACCCACATGCCTAGACCCCCAGAATCCCCCTACAAACCTCCTGTGCACTGACTCTATGTCAGATCTGCCTGCCAGGAAATCTAAGCTGCGATGTGCAAGAAGTCCCCTCCTTGGCTAGAGAGGGCCTGGGGAAGTGTGACCCATGAAACAGGCTCTCCAGTTCTCACATGCAAATGGAGACCACACAGCCTGGCTTACTTGCCATAGAAGTGCTGGGAAGGTGGGATCAGAGAAGTAACTTGTGAGTGCTTTACAGATGTATGTGTGATCACGAATTACACCAGCATTTCGACTCTGCCATACACTGCCAGAGAGAGGCTTTGTAGTTAGAAGATCTTGGTTCAGAGTGCTTGTGTCTCAGATACAGCTTTGATCGTGTCCCTCAAATAACATACGATGATCAGCTTTGTCCAGGCCCTTGGCAATATTTTGCCAACTGCTTTTCCAGTTCCATCTCACGCCTATTCCACATTTTACCCAAACAGTACACTTGTTTTTCTTCAAACCTTCCCTACAGCATGACTTTGTCTTTAATGCTCTCAGTGAAACTTTGCCCACAGAAACCCTATCTATGCTTTAGGACTCACTGTAGAGATGACATCTTAGGAAGTGTCTCCTTCTAGCTACTGACCAATAACTCTCTTTCCCTTCAGAGCACACTTTCTAGAATAATCCACACCAAGGGCTTTCCCCTGCCCATCTCCCAGGAGTTCCTCAAACCACCAGACTGTTCTGATCCAATGCTTTCACCTAGGTCACCTCTCACTGGCCAGTTCAATAGTAAAACACCTCACTTCATCTCACTGCCATGGTTAAGACCGTTGACTGTTCTTTGCTCTACAAAACACACAGCCCTTCTAAAATAGCACACTTTCTCTCTTGGTTCTCTTCCTACTTCTTGGACTATTTCTTCTCAGTCTCCTTCCTTGGTTCCTCTTTTTCCACTCTTAAAACCTCTGCCCTCCAGTCTTCCCTGTTCGCTCTGGGAGAGTTCACCCACTGTCACATCCATGGCTTTAAAACCCACCTGTATGCTGACAGTTCCCAAGTTTGTATCTGGCTAGGACTTTTCATGAATTCCAAAATCAGACAACTAGTGCCTCCTGCATATATTTATCTACCTGTAATCACAGAGGAACAAATGTAGATATATTCCAAATTGAACTTAACTTTTTTTCTTAATTACTCCAAAAAGTTATGAATGACCTTCAAGGAAAACCTGTGCCCACTAAGTCTGGGTATTGTCTCTAAACATACTTGCTCATTTCTACTCCTTACCAGTTCTCTTCCTCTATACTTGCTTAAGTTAGCATTCCTTCCTCCCAGACCTTGTGAGGCATTATCTCTGTCACAAAGCACCCCAACAGCTCAATCCTTACTGCTCACCCCTGTGTGCCAAACCATTTGTTTCCTTTTGTCTTCCCCAAAAGAGCTGTAAACAACTTAAGAAGAGACTCTGGTTTATTTCTCATAACTAGACTCAGTAAACTTGGGTAATGAAATTGAAAGCTCTTATATGTTTACAAAAATTTCTCCATAAGTAGCAAGAAAATGCATGCACAATACAGTACTTACAATTGTTGACCAATGTGCAGAAAGTCAAAAAAGAAATCCTCTAAACTCCAGCTGACCCACAAAACACTGTACTAGGCATTTCTTAAAGGGTTTCAAGTAACAATCCAACACCACTAGCTTCTGGCCACTCTGAAAATCTTGAGCATTTCTTGAGTGCCTACACCTCATGTGGTTTCCTCAGCCTAGAATGTCTGTCTCGCTCACTCTTGTTTTTTTGTAGGTTGAATGTCCTCAGCCACTGAGGCTTAGCCCAGATGTTAACTCCTCTCTGAACCTTCCCAAATCTCCCAGAATTCCCTGTGAATTTATTTCTTCCTTCTTTATTTTGCCAAACATCTCGTGCCTGCTCCTATGATGGCACTTAACCAAATCACAGTACAGTTGGTTAGTTTTGCATCTGAGACCCTGAAAGTCTCGCAGGTAAGTAAGGGCAGGGATGACTCGTTTGGCTTTGGGTCGCCAGTTCCACTGAGGATAGTGGGAACAGCATGTATTACTGGGTTACAAATACCTAAAGAGGGAGATGCTATTTATTAGCTCTAATTCACGGAAGAAAAAAACAGGCTTGAGAGGTGAGGAAACCTAAACCACTGTGTCCCAGCACCTAGAACATAAATATTTATTGAGTGACTGAATAAATGTATTAGTTCAAGGTTACAGAGCTAATAAATGGCAGAGCAGGAAATCCAACCCAGATCTCTGTTACTGAAAATCCCATGTTCTCGCCATCACTAGAAATCCTCCTTTCTTTACTACAGAGCAAAGTGAAAAAAGGACAAAACCCCTCCTGTATCCAGGCAGAAGCATTGTTCTCATTCCTTTCCTTCTCTTTGAGAGGTGAAATAATCCCTGCTTATACATTCCATTTCAAACATTTTAACTGTTTTTCCGATCTCTTTTGAGTAATTTAGTTCTTCTCCACACGCATTTAAATGGGAAAGTTCAACTGGACATAGCCCTTACTGATGCTAACTAGAGTAGAGTGCCCTTGTGGAAGGCACTTAAAAAAATCACTGACCCAGAAGGAAAGAAGTGGACACTGACTCAGGCTTTATATAAATGTATACACATTCCTTCAAGGCTATTCCATCCAAATTATAAAGAAAAAAGTCTTGCTCTGAAATTCCCAAAGCCAAAACTCTCAATCTACGTTTTAAATCTGGGCATTTCATCTTCATATAGCTTAGGTAATTTTTAGAAAGTCCTCTTGAAAACAATAATATTTTGGCATACTTCTCCCAACAAAAAAATTTTGAATGCTAGGAACAACAATCTACAAAAAACATACAATTGCACACCTATCCAAATAAACAGTCATCAAGTATTCTTCAAAGGTCCACATAACAGGTGCTTTTCCACCAGGCAGTTTCACTGTTGATGCTAACTAAGCCTAAAAATAGAGACCTAGAGAAGTTCAGTACCCAAGTAAGTTGTGATGCTCAGATTTGTATGCAAAGTTTCTATATCTGGGTTTGTTATATCTATTTGGCTTCTGCCTAAAAATGCTTAGACATTTGCTAATGAACTACTATACCTTTTCAGTAGGGCACTGGCTGGTGAGTGTAGCTGTGCTGATGTGGCAATAGTGATAGCTTAGACATTACTATGGCCACTTTATTTCATTATGTTTCTTGAAGACACAACTACGGTCTTAAAAATCACAAGGGGTGCAAAAAGGGAGGGAGAGGCTTAGTACAAAACCAGCAGTAGCACTGTCAAATATTCGGAGTACACTAGTGAGCCAAGTCATTTTATCTCCCCATATACAGGAGGCACAGGTCATAATTTCGGGTGAATGGAACAGCCGCTAGGAGATCGATCATTGGTACAAAAGAACATTCCACAGCACTTTAATAATAGAGCATTTACAGTATAAGGTCTATTTTTTGGGGAATTGAGGCTTAACATTCTTGCTCAGCATTAGCTAACTCCATTCTTGACAGCTATAAATAAGTATTACAAACTTTCAATTGCAGTGTCCAGCACATTTTTGGTTCATATAAATTGGTTCCAACATTACATTTAACTTAGCCTCTTTCCACTGCAAAATCAGTAAGAAACTCAACAATAATGGTTTGGAAGTCTCCATTGTTAAAAAAAGTATATTTCTATAATGTTCATCAAATTAATTATTATGTTTACAAGACAAGTATGGGTGGCATGTTGGAACATTTTATTGAATTAGACACCACCATCCTAAATATGTTAGAGCTTTAAGGCATTTAAGTGCACTTACCTTTTGCGCATTTTCCCCATCTTCAATTGCAAAATCTAGTCTGGACTGCCTGGGGTTGATCAAGTCTTTCAGTGTTAAACAATTTACCTCCATCTGTAAAGCACAATTATGATTTTACAATTGGATGTTTTCTTCTCCAACAAAAATATCTATACTTGCTCGTCAACATGAACTTCCCTTCCCTAAACTCATCCTGGGAATTTCCAGGAGTGTAGCCACCCCCCAACTCTAAAACACACATGAAATGAACACGAACACTTAAAGTGTGCTTGGAAATTACTAAAAACCTGTGAAGAAAAAGAAATCGACAAAAGTGGTATTTTTTATGAAAAGCAACAGCACAAAACAAAGTTACCAAGTCAGGAGAGTGGAGGGCAAATCTGTCAGAAAGTACAGGGTCTCCTGGGTCAGTTAATTTTGGCGCAAAGAACTGGAAGGAATTCGGCTTTGAGGGGGTTTTGAGGGGGGGGGGGCGGGGAGGGGAAGGAAATCTGATCGCCAGACCAAACCCACTCAGGTTTTAGCGCAGCCCCTTCCCAGGCCTCCAAGCGGACCCCAAGGATAAACTCTTCCAATGAACCCCTCAGATCCTGAGGAAAGACGAGTCTTCTACTGCTCCACGGGAGGCAGAGCTGGAACCAGGACACCCCACGCACGCCTGGTCCGGCGGCAGAAATGCCTCGATCCCCGCCAGCAGGGGAGAGGGGTGGCAGGCTGGCAGCCTGGGCGGGGGTGTCCCCTTTCCCCCCAATTCCCGCCTCCTCGCAGCGCTTAGGGCCCCACGCTACTTACTCCCACTTTGAGGAGGCTTCCTGCCTCTGGGGACCTCCACGACCCCCAGACCCGCGCGGGACCAGCGGGACGAGGCGATCAGCAGACGGGCGGCGACATCGGGCGGGGAAAGTGAGGCGCGCCGATCCCCGCTCCGAGTGCCCTGAGTTGGCTGGGACCCCGCGATGTCCGGGCAGCGCCAGCGCTCCAGCCCGGGATCGCAGTCCCCGCTAAAACACCTCCTCTGGCGCCTTGAGACCGAATTTGAGAATCCACCAATCAGCGGAGGCTGGAGGGGCGGTCCCGGCCAATCACGTGGCGGCAGGGCCCGGGCTCGCCGCCCCTCGGGGTCTTGGCGCTCCGGGCCGCGCGTTTGGCTCTCACCCGCCCAATTGTTGCCGCCTCAGCCCCCTCCCCCTTCCGGGTACCTGGAAACCTCGGGCCCGGGAGCCAATTCCTGCCGGGGACGCGGGCCCGGGCGGCCGCGGGAAGCCAAGGTGGGGGCGGCGCGGAGCGGCGGGAGAAGGAGGAGGAGGGCTCTTTTGTTATGCGTAAAAGGCCCGCTCCGGTCCCCTCGGCTTGCCGCGCTGGGAGACCGCGGGCACAGCCAGGGGTGGGGAAAGCAGATGGAGTTTGGAAAAAACGGTATACGCACTCTGGACGCCGCTGCCGCCACCCCCTCCCCCCTGCAACCTGCGCGGAAGCTAAGTTGTCCAGGCTTGTTGGGGCAAACTTCCTAACACCGCACGCTGGTGTGACACGTGAACCATGGTTACCACTCTGCTGCGAGCAGATGGCACGCCAGTTAGTCCTGGAAACTAGACTGCAAGCAGAACCAGCTGTTTTTTTCTTTTCTTTCTTTTCTTCCTTTTCCTTTCCTTTCCTTTCCTTTCCTTTCTTTTCTTTTTTGTAATTCCAGAAAAGTTTTTTTAGGTGGTGTGCCTTTTTGAGAACATCGCCAATAATTAAGGGCAAAAAGCCTTATTAAATAATTCTTTGTGACATGCACCCGCATTCTGGGAAATAGTCGAGAAAATTTCCTCAACATTACTGATTTGTATTAAATGTTTCACTTCCTTCAACTTTAGTTTCTTATTTGAAATATGAATATTGATAGAGACAGCTGTGTGTGTGTGTGTGTGTGTGTGTGTGTGTATACACGTGCGCATGCGGTGTGTATTTTAGTAGACTATTGCTTAGAACAGTTTTACATTTATAGGAAGATTGAGAAGATAGGATGCAGAGTGCCCCTACATCTGGCACCCAGTTTTACCTGTTTATTAACACCTTATAATTGTGTGGTATTTTTGTTGGAATTAATGAACCAATAAATGATATGTTATTCTTTAACCGAAGTCATTATTCAGATTTCCTTACATTTTTCCTAATTTTTTTCTCTTCCAGGATACTACATTTAGTGCTCATGTCTCCCTAGGCTCCTCGTGGCTATGGCAATTTTTCATACTTTGCTTGTTTTTGCTGTCCTCCATGGTTTTGAGGAATACGGGTAAGTCATTTTATAGGATGTCCTGCTATTGCGATTTCGAGACAGCCTTTCTAAAGCATGTCTGCAGACATTGCCCTATAAGTCATATACTTTACAGAAGGGATATCATTGTTCTCATCCTTTCTGTAACTAGTGCTCTGAGATTCATTCCCCACCTCCCCGAATTTAAGTGCACCGTCTGCAGAATTTAGAATGCTCAATCAAGTCCTTCACTTTGTACTCTGTTTAGGCTGCTGATAAATGTAGCCTAAAAATCACTGTTAGATCATACTCAAAGGACAAGCATGGAAACATTAAACATATAGAAAAATAACAACAGTAATTTGACATTTTTATATTAGAAATGATATTTTGAACTGAACTTTATCTTATAGGTAGAAGCATGAGGAGAAAGTATAAAGAATAAAACTAATTTATTAAATTTTGTACTTCTCTAGAAGCAGAACATTGGATTAGGACATTTTTTTTCCCCCAACTGTATTAATTTCCTGTAGCTGCTGTGACAAATCACCACAGCTTTGATTTAGAATAATAGAGATTTGTTCTTTCACAGTTCTGGAGGCCAGAAGTCGAAATTTAAGGTGTTGGCTGAACCACATTCCCTCTGGGGCTCTAGAGGAGAATCTGTTCTTTGCCTCTTCCCGTCTTTT
This sequence comes from Mellivora capensis, assembly GCA_004024625.1. Lineage (NCBI taxonomy): Eukaryota > Metazoa > Chordata > Mammalia > Carnivora > Mustelidae > Mellivora > Mellivora capensis. The sequence goes on along the minus strand of PISX010009977.1, from coordinate 20,476 downwards.
GGTGGCTGTAAGCAATCCTTGTATGACTGGCTCACTCAGATCTCTGCCTCAGTAGTCACATTGCCTGGTCCCCTTCTGTCTGTTAACTCTCTTGTGTATCTCTTAGAAGGACACTTGTTACTGAATGTGGTTTCCACTTGTATAATTCCGGATGGTTTCATCTTAAGATCCTTAACTCAATTACCTATTCAAAGACCTTTTTTCCAAATACAGTGACAACCATAGGTTCCAGGGATTAGGACATGGATATTCCTTTTTGGGACCACTATTTGGCTTTTTAGACCCACATTCAAATTATTAGTTTGTTCATTTCTCTGATATTTCAAAATGATAGTGGTTGTTACTTTGAGGTTAGGCAGTTTTGTTACAGATCTTTCTAGCATTTTCAGAGTGTTTTTTCTATTTCATTTCAAATGTAGCCACTATTCAGAGCAAGAAAAACACATGATGTAGCTTCCGACTCTTGTAATTTCATCGTTTGCTTAAAGTAAGAGTGATTTTAAATTTGGAGAAGAACTGGATAATGAGCATTTGTTGGGCAAATTCAGAGACATTACTCCAATACAATTATTTACTTTGATGCTTTTGAGCCCCAGATTTTGTAGATAAGCTGTCAATCTCTCAGTTATTCAGTTGACCCTGATGGTGACTGGGAACTTGGGTGGAGCATCGAGAAGGATCCCTGCATATGGCTTCTCAGTGTAGCCTGATCTTCCTTCCTTATGGCATGGTGGCTGAGGCAGTTGGACTTTTTTGGGGACTCAGGGCTCCAAAATGAGTTCCCAAGCCCACAAAGTAGAAATTGTATTGCCTTTTATGATGTAGCCTTAGAAAGAAGATAGCATCAATTCTGCTATATTTTTTGGACGAAACAAGTCAACGATCCACCCATATTTGAGAGGAAAGGACACACACACTACCTTTCTTTTCTTCTTTTAGTTTCAGGTTTTTATTTAAATTCTAGTTGGTTAACAAAGATGGTAATACTGGTTTCAGGGGCAGAATTTAGTGATTCATCACTTACCTACAACACCCAGTGCTCCTCACAAGTGCCTTCCTTAATACCCATTACCCATTTAGCCCATCCCTCACCCACCTCCCCCCAGCACCCCTCAGTTTGTACTGTATAGTTAATGGTCTCTTATTTTAGTTAGACCATTTAGACCATTAGTTGATGGTCTCTTTCTTTTTTCTTCCTTCCTCTGTGTTCATCTGTTTTGTTTCTTAAATTCCAGATGAGTGGAATCATATGGTATATGTCTTTTTCTGTCTTATTTTGCTTAACACAACACACTCCAGCGCCCTCCACATTGTTGTAAATGGTGAGATATCATTCTTTTCGATGAATGAGTCATATTCCATTACACACACACACACACATCTTTACCCATTCATCAGCAGATGGACATTTGGGCTATTTCCATAGTTTGTTGTTGATAATGCTGCTGTAAATATTGGGATGCAGGTACCCTTTCAGATCTGTATTTTTGTATCCTTTGGATAAATACCTAGGAGTGCAATTTGCTGGGTCATAGGGTAGCTCTATTTTTAACTTTTTGAGGAACCTCCATATTGTCTTCCAGAGTAGCTGCACAAGTTTGTATTCCCACCAACAGTTTAAGAAGGTTCCCTTTTCTCTGCATCCTTGCTAACATCTGTTGTTTCCTGTGTTGTTAATTTTAGCCATTTTGACAGGTGTGAGGCGGTATCTCATTGTGGTTTTGATTCATATTTCCCTGATGATAAGTGATGTTGAGCATCTTTTCATGTGTCTGTTGTCATCTGGATGTCTTCTTTAGAAAAATGTCTATTCCTGTCTTCTGCCCATTTCTTAACTGGATTATCTATTTTTAGGTGTTGAGTTTGATAAATTCTTAATAGATTTTTGGATACTAACTCTATCAGATATGTCATTCGCAAATATCTTCTCCCATTCCATAGATTGCCTTTAGTTTTGTTGATTTTTTTCCTTCGCTGTACAGAAGCTTTTTATCTTGATGAAGTACCAATAATTTATTTTTGCTTTTGTTTCCCTTGCCTCTGGTGAGGTGTGTCTGGTAAGAAGTTGCTATGGTGAGAACAAAGAGGTTGCTGCCTGTGTTCTCCTCTAGGATTTTGATGGTTTCCTGTCTCACATTCAGGTCCTTCATCCATTTTGAATTTATTTTGACAGACCTTACCTTTTGGTGGAAGAAATGTCAAACACTTTGGCTCCATATTTTAAAATTGCCACACCAGGGGTGCCTGGGTGGCTCAGTGGGTTAAGGCCTCTGCTTTCGGCTCAGGTCATGATCCCACGGTCCTGGGATCGAGCCCCACATTGGGCTCTCTGCTCCGCGGAGAGCCTGCTTCCTCCTCTCTCTCTCCCTGCCTGCCTCTCTTGCCTACTTGTAATCTCTGTCAAATAAATAAATAAAATCTTAAAAAAAAAATAAAAATAAATTAAATTGCCACACCAGGTTTCATGCTGATTTTGCGATTCTAGCTCTATAAGCTCTGCCTGGAAGGTCATTGATTTTGGAACAGTATTGTACTACACACATGGCCATAGTCCTCAGGGCTCATATTGTATGAGACCTGTGGTTCTCAACTCTGTCTGTGCTTTAGAATCCCCTGGGGAGATTTTTAAAAATACCAGTACCTGAATCCCACACCCAGAGACTTCCAGTTTACCTGCTCTGGCGTTGGGCTTGGGTATTTCTTCCCCAATGCCTAGTGTCTTTTTTCTTACCATCATGCTGGTTGTATGCTTATTCATCAGTATTTTTGAATGCTTCTGAATCCATGGTTTCAGAAATAGAGCCTTCGGTGCCATCAATGAAGATTTGGGCGGGTGTGTCACTCTCTGGAGTAGGTGCAGAGTTGCAGGCGGCTGGCTCTTACTGGTTTGTGGCTTTGTCACTGGTTATTGGAAGGGGTTGAGGTGGTCAGTGAGAACTCACGGGTGAGGTAAAAGTTTACCAGAAGAATGAGCAGCAAGGGCTGTGATCTAGAGAATATACACAGATGACATGTGACCTTCCTCTGTGTAAAAGACTTGCTCCATAGCCTCTCAAACTTGCAAATAGTCTTTTATCCTTTTGGGGTTCCAAATCCCAAGATTTATTATACTTCATTCATGTCGTCAGTCTGAGCCATCCAGTTACTATTTCAGCTTCCTCAGATGTTGTCCTTTTCTTCCACTCCCGCAGGTACCATCATCTCGGTGGAGCATCTGTTCTCAAAAGTGTAGTCACAGAGGGAATGAAATTCTGATTTTTCTCCGCACGGGCAACAGAAGGACCTCGGCTTCACATCCTGGCAATTCTCAGTTCTCTTTGAGTAGATCAGTTTAACAGTTCTTAAACTGAGGACTCTCATTTAAAATGGCCTTTGTCTTCAGCCATTCAGGTGGCTGGGAATGTGATACATTTGTTTCTCTAACTGCTAGCAAGTTCAGAGAAGACAGACGATTTATTCTTGGCTGACTGTAAGCAATGTCAGGAGAATAAGTCCATGATTGGTTCATGCTCATAGCCTTAGTAACAAAACTTAAAAAAAAAAAAAAAGATCATTGTAATACCAAAGGGCAGTTATGGCTCCCATCTCAAATTGCATCCAGATGTCCAGCTGTTCTAAGAGAGGTGCTTAAACTGTGATTACATGTCCCATAGGGAACAGAGGAATTCATTCTTTATCTTTACAGACTCCTTGTCATCTTTAGCACTGTGGAGCAAGGTTATTTTCCTTAGTGATCATGTAATTTGTGTTCTCACTGAACGAAAAGCTAGCATCCTTGGTGCGCATGTGTGGTGCATGTGTCGTTGTGTGTGCGTGCTGAAGGCCAGGATGTGGAGAAGGGGTTGTGCTGTAACAGACATTCTAGAACACAATAGATAGGATGAATTTTGAGCTGGACAAGGTGTTTCTGGGAATGTGATAGTGGAGACTATAAAATGGGGCCTCTTTTTTTTTTTTTTTTTAAGATTTTATTTATTTATTTATTTAAGAGAGAGAGAGAGTATGAGAGGAGAGAGGTCAGCAGGAGAAGCAGACTCCCTGCCGAGCAGGGAGCCCGATGCGGGGCTTGATCCTGGGACTCCAGGATCATGACCTGAGCAGAAGGCAGTCGCTTAACCAACTGAGCCACCCAGGCGCCAAATGGGGCCTCTTTTTATATGGTGCCATATTTATACTGCAGGTTTGGTTGTGGTGGTTTGGAGGGATCGCAGCGAGTGGGACAGTAAAAATGGGAATTGACCAGTGCCCTGGAATTGAGATTGTGGAGAAGATGAGGTACAAGCTTCACCTTAATTTCCAGAGCCTTATAGAAGAGAAGGACTTCACTTCGAGGAGTAGTGAGTTTCTAGACCAAGTCTGGCCAGCACTTGCTGGGTAACCTTGAACAAAAGTTTTGCATACCTAGACCCCAAGTTTTTCTTTAAAGTGGTAGGTCTGGTACTATTGATTTCAACTCTTGACTTTGGCCCAGAACATCATCTCAGGGTCCTGGGATCGAGCTCTGTGCCAGGCTCTGTGCTCAGTGGGGAGTCTGCTTGAGGATTCTGTCTCCCTTAGCCCTCCCTCTGCTCATGTGCACTCTCTGTCTCTCTCTCAAATAAATAAATCTTTTTTAAAAATAAAAATAAGGGGGCGCCTGGGTGGCTCAGTGGGTTGGGCCGCTGCCTTAGGCTCGGGTCATGATCTCAGGGTCCTGGGATCGAGTCCCACATCGGGCTCTCTGCTCAGCGGGGAGCCTGCTTCCCTCTCTCTCTCTCTGCCTGCCTCTCTGCCTACTTGTGATCTCTGTCAAATAAATAAATAAAATCTTTAAAAAAAAAAAAATTAAAAAAAAAAAAAAAAAATAAGGGACGCCTGGGTGGCTCAGTTGGTTAAGCGGCTGCCTTTGGCTCAGGTCATGATCCCAGTGTCCTGGGATCAAGTCCCACATCTGGCTCCTTGTTCAGCAGGGAGCCTGCTTCTCCCTCTGCCTCTGCCTGCCACTCTGTCTGCCTGTGCTCACTCTCTCTGACAAATAAATAAATAAAATCTTAAAAAAATAAAAATAAATAAAAATAAAGTGGTAGGGCTGATTTGGAAGTCCTCCAAACCTGCCAATTCATTCTAAATACTTATTTGACACTTAGGTTATCATCTTAAAACCATTTGGTAATAAGTCCTTATCACTTAGTATGGATATATAAGGATACTGCTGAAATCATTTTTTATTTCTATACTTGGTGAAACTGACTACATCTCTACTTATTACATTATGTGATGTACATACGCTAATAAGGAGAATGTTAGAAAATATCAGGCCAAAGACTGACCTTTGTGACCTTCATTCTTCTAAGTTTAGAATTAGATGGCTGGATGTACTTTTTATACCTATCTAATAGCATGATATTCATAGCATTTATTCATTGTAATCTTTTGCAGGACCACATGAAGATGTTTTCATTGTGCACTAGAAAGAGGAGGTTGGGGTTTGAAGTGGTGGAAAGAAGACTTTGAGGTTAGCAGCTCCGGACTAGAATCTTATGTTTAAATACTAGAGATATTGCCTTTCCTAACCCAAAGCCACCTTATCACATGCAAGGGCTTCCACCTTGGAAAAACTAGAGAAGTAGAGCCCAGTGGAGCCCAAATGGAGATGTATTAACCCAGGCCTCCTCTTAACAACCAAAGGGAAGTGTTCATGTACAGAGGTAAATGTATTTTCTACCAGAAGTCCCTGTTAAAATGTCAACTGTTCCTGGAGAGAGTAATCATTTAGCCAACATTGCGCACATAGCACAGTAAGACATCTTTCATCAGCCCACCCCCGGGGATGAAAATGGGGGTAATTTCTCTGTAATACTTCATATAATACATTGGACTTTCTTTCTAGCCTTGTTTAGAGACTCACCCCTACCTCCCCAATGAGTTCTGGAAGTCCCCAGTCCTACATGCCCTCAAAGAGGTCCTTCCCATCTTGTCTGGTGGGAAGATCATATGTTGGTTTCTTTCTGCCCCTACAAGTGATGTGGGACAGCAGGGGTCTCCAGGGAGCGTGGCCACCTCCAGCCAGCAAAGCTATTGGCATTCAGGTCTGGGAGACTCTGTGAGGCCATTGTGCCCCCATCAAGGGTGACAGCTGCCACTGCTGTCATCACATGAGTCCAGCACTGGATCTTCACTGCTTTTAGGACTGGCCTTACTGCCACTGCTGCTTCTGTGAGGTGCTCTTGCCATGGAGTACAGGAGATGGCCTTGGGGTCCTCTCGCACCCTCCTCCCACCCCCCAGCAAAGTCATATGAGGCCAGCGCCTCTCTGTGCTGAAATAGGGAGTCTGAGAACAATCTTTGTTGGTAGTTTTTTTTTTTTTTAACGTTCTTACCCCTTTCTAAGCATGGGGCCTGGGCTGGTGGCCAAATCTGGACTGTAGACACTATATTCTTCTAATTGCTTCCCTCTCAATAGCAGAGACATCATGATTGGACCAAAGTTTGGTCTTTTTCCATAAATATTTCCCAAGATGCTCCTCTCTACTCCTTTGGTCACAAACTAACATGGCTGCTTCTTGGGCATATGCACTAACAGCCTCACAGCTCTCAGATAAGTATATCAGTGTGGCTGTAGAGAATACGACCCTGAAGGCATCGGCCCCAAGAAGAAAGGGCTCAGGGTGCCATAGTTGAGTGCTGCAGATGTGAGCGGAATCTGATAACACTGGGGCGGGAGTTGGTCCTTCTTCCTGGAGGAAGCCTTGAATGGGAGGTGACACTGCGTTCCTAACAAGGTAGGAGGAAAGAGTCTCCTCATAAAAGGAGAAGGATTCAGAAGGTAGTGTGGACAACAGCAGCCTTCCTGACCAACTTAATAAAATCATTCAGGATCCCTAGATTATTATTCTTGTCAAAGATTTAAAAGATATGAATAAAATCTTCACTGGTTATGGAGAGCATGCCTAGCAAATAAATTGTTGCTTCTGAGATGGTAGAACAGAGACTTCTGTCTTGTTTTTATATTCAGCTGCACACATGAATGAAGAATGATACCAGATCACATAGGAACCTACAAGTTCCTAAGAATTAGGACATACTCTTTTGATCTACATTTTAGATTTTATTTATTTGACAGATCACAAGTAGGCAGAGAGGCAGGCAGAGAGAGAGGAAGAAGCAGGCCCCCCCGCTGAGCAGAGAGCCTGATGTGGGGCTTGGAGGACCCTGGGATCATGACCTGAGCTGAAGGCAGAGGCTTTAACCCACTGAGCCACCCAGGTGCCCTGATCTACATTTTAAAGATGAACTTACTTTAAATAAGTTTTCTTTCTCCCTTCTCCAGATGTTGTCTGTTATAAAAGGCCCATCAAAAATCATTGTGTTTTGGCCAAAAGAATGCCAAAAAAATTATGTTTCTTCTGTTTAATGTTATTTTTAAAAGTTGTAGGTCCTTACCCACAAGAAAGCATGATTTCCTTTATTTTATCTTATATTTTACATAGTTTAAGTAAGTGAAGTGACAGTATTTTTCTACCCTTATGTATTCTTTTTTTTTTGCAAATAATATCTAATATTTTATTGCATTTATTTTCCCCCCTTAGGCCTACACCAGCATAGTAAAATGGTCTCATATCCTCTGTGTGTGTGTGTGTGTGTGTGTGTGTGTGTAAAATCCTGTTTATTCAGTTATTCAACATTTTTTTGGCTGATGAAATTATATTTTGTCTATCGTTTTGATTCAAGGAGGATCTCCTCCTATTCTCACACCCAGTTTTACTGGGTTTCTTTTTGTTTAATTATCTTCCCACACGGCCACTTCTGTTTTCTTAAGCTCGCTAAAATTTACCCTGGAAATGTGTTTTTCCATTTTCATGGTTTCTTTACTTGTCTCATGGTTGTTAAATATTTTATTGATGTTTTCAATTACAGGGCATGATGCTGGAGTATCCACTTAGGGTAATTGGTGTTTGCTCTTTTCTTCAACTTTCTGTAATCTTGTACTTTTTTTAATAATGAAAAATTTCAACACGATTTCACCTTAGTCAGTGTCAGTGTAAACCAAGCAAAGTTGCTAGTTGAGGAAGAACACAGTTATATAAATGATTTACCTCCCCCCAGCCCAGAAAACTCCTCTATAGGAGGAAAACAATTACAAGCTCAGCTGAAGCCTAACGGGGACATGTGAAGGGAGGAAAAGCAGACGATAGTGCTGGTGGGGAATACCACATGTTGCAACTGTCGGGCTCAAATTAAACATGTAAAAGCAAGAGGTGAATTAAAATCTGCACACTAGTAAGAATAGTCTTGCGTTCACTATTCTCTGATGATTCTCTTGTTCAACATGCAATGAGAAAGTAAGAGAAAGAAACCTCCGTGTAGCCTGAGGGGAAGCTTCACTGAATTTCATGGCAATTAAACTGACATCTTTGTAGTTTTCCTATTTAAAAGGGTGGCCTATGTTTGCTTGTTTGCTTTAGAACGGCCATAGTTGACTGTTAGAACGAAGCCAAAGCAGCCTGGTCTCTGAGGCCAGTGGCAATCTCATGGTTAATATAAAAGGTGGCACCGAAGATGCATGTAGGTTAATAGCATTAAATCTCAGTGAGGAGTTCTTTATGGGCTGGGGACTCAGAAGGCATTCATAAGGCCTTCAGGTAGTTGCATTAACATTTTACACATTAGTTATTGATACCCGTACCGAGACAATAGCACTATTCCCTTTTCACCAAGCACTTCGTGAGCTGCTGGGAACCAATTTCTCCTCTCGATGCACATACAGTTCTCTAATCTGAGCCACCCAGACGCATAATGCCATGTGTGCCTGAATTTCAGACATACACCCTAAAGATCCTTTCAGCATCTAAACACTGATTACCACCACCACCATAACCTCCCAATTCCAAACCACCTCTAGGTCTCCCCTGTAGTGTTTTCATAGTCTCCAAGATGATTTCTCTGTTGTTCTCTTGTGATTTGTTCCTAAGCACCAGCTACAGTGATCCAAATTAAAATGTCAGATCATGTCCTCCTCTCTCTCCCAAAACGTACAACGGCTTTCCAACCCATTCAGAGTAAAAGCTAAAGTCCTTACAGTGGCATACAAGGTTTTAAGGACCTTTTTACAACTCTGATCTTATCACCTTCAATTTTGTCCCATGTTTCCTTCAGCCACACTCAGCTCCTTGCTAGTCCTTGAACACATTTGGTATTCTCCTGCCCGAGGGCCATGCGTTTACTGACCTGTTTCCCTCTGCCTAGAGATGGATTGCTCTCTCCTTCTCCTCTTTCAGGGGCACATTAATTCAATTAATGTGAGCTTCTAGAGCAAAGAAATTTTTTAATTCAGTGATGTCTTAAAACAGATGTCAGTCTCTCACTCATGGAATAGTCTGATGATGGTGTTTCTGGACACCAGGTAGGTTTCCTGTCTGTGGCAACTCTGGGATCCAGGCTCCTTCCATCTGTGTGTGCTGTCTTCAGACAGTCCACTGAGACCTCTATTTTTAGCTGTTGGAAGGAGAAACGGACAGTAGACAAAGCACATAGCCCTTCTACTCACTTTCTCTGAAGAGCAGCCGGTTACACGGATACACCAGATTTCGAGGAGCTGCGATCACAATCATTGGTTCTGTAGCACATCCCAGTGAGAACCGAACATTAGGGAAGGGAGTACAAACTCATGAGGCAGTTAGCTATTTCTGCCATAGAGTGGTCCCTGGCCACCAATTATCTGTGTGGCCTCCTTCCTAAAGGAGACAACATGAAGTTCCACCCAGGTATCACGTCCAGGACAAGGTCGAGGCACTCTGGGTCCTGTGTTCCTCTGGCTCAAAGACCTTTGAATTCAAAGGCAAACCTTCTGCCCACCAACTCTGTGACACACCTCACATAAACATTAAGAGTCAAGAATATGACTCAAGAAGTTAAAAATAGAGCTTCCCTATGACCCTGCAATTGCGCTACTGGGTATTTACCCAAAAATACAGATGTGGTGAAAAGAAGGACCATCTGTACCCCAATGTTTATAGCAGCAATGGCCACGGTCGCCAAACTGTGGAAAGAACCAAGATGCCCTTCAACAGACGAATGGATAAAGAAGATGTGGTCCATATACACTATGGAGTATTATGCCTCCATCAGAAAGGATGAATACCCGACTTTTGTAGCAACATGGACGGG
>PISX010009977.1:0-10230 GCA_004024625.1 Mellivora capensis | reverse complement strand
TTATTTGCGGAGCATAACAAATGACACCGAGGACATGGGGAGATGGAGAGGAGAAGGGAGTGGAGGGAAATTGTGGGGGAGATGAACCATGAGAGACTATGGACTCCGAAAAACAACCTGAGGGTTTTGAAGGGGCGGGGAGTGGGAGGTTGGGGGAGCCTGGTGGTGGGTATTATGGAGGACACGCATTGCATGGAGCACTGGGTGTGGTGCAAAAACTGTGAATTCTGTTACGCTGAAAAGAAATTTAAAAAAATATTTTAAAAAAAGTCAAGAATATGCGAACAACAGAGACTCTTATTTGGAAAAGGGCAGACTGGGAAATCCATAACAGTAACTAGTCCATCGCAATGGAGAATCCGACTGGTCAGGCGTTATGAAGGCTCCCTGCCTGGAAGGTGAAGGAGGTTCCTTCATTGGACTGTGGTTCTGGTTCATGGAGGAACTTGATTGTACGCTGTTTGCTGTGGTCCTTGGCTCTGCCCCCTGGGGTGTGCTTTCTTGTCCATTATCCTTTCTGGCGCTGTCTGAGATTAGCAGTAAGGAATCTGACTTCCTTGGAGCGTGCACAACTTACGAAGCCTGCATCCTGCTGTTGGATATTTGAGGTCCCTGGGAGGATATTTCAGTCACAGGCTTTTTAAGCTCAGATCACCTTGCTTTGGAAACATTATTCCCTTGATTTCTTTGGAAATATTATTCCCGTGATTTCTAGTCAGTTCCATGTGCCAGTAACCACATCCAAAGTTCGTTCTTAAAAATTACTCTTAAGTTTGCTCTATTTCTTCTCCTCATTGCTCCTATACTTATTTCTCTCTTAACATAATGGGGCTAACATGAGGGCCTTGAAGCAAGAGGCTTGGTGGGAAGAGAATATGTTAGCACGATTTGTGTTTTAGCCCTGCAAAACTGTGCTTAACCAAAATAATTTAATGGGTACTTTTGCTCATTTCAGATGTTATCTCCTACTGGTTGGTATCTCCTACTGGTAGGTATCAGTCTGCTTTCCAAACCCACAAGGCTCCAAACTCACCTTAATGTCTAGGTTCTCTTCATTCTCTTTCATTTCTGCTTGCAAAACCAGCTGATTCTTTCCTGAACACATTTCTTACTTGTGCTCTGTTCAGTGCAGAGAGGAGCCTGAGGTATCTTTTATGAACTGAATTGTGTCCCTCAAATTCAATGTGACTGTATTTGGACATAGGGACCGTAAGGAGGTAATTAAGGTAAAATGAGATAATAATGGTGGGAACCCAATCCAATAGCACTACGGTTCTTGTAAGAAAAGGAAGAGACACCAGGAGTACACATGTACAGAAGAGAAGACCTCGTGAGGACACAAAGAAGGCAGCTCTCTGAAAGCCAAGGAGTAGGTTCTTACCAGAAACCAGCCCTGCTGGGGTTGATCTTGGACTTCAAACCTCTAGAACTGTGAGAAAATCGATTTCTATTATGAGAGCCACCTTGTCTGTTGTATTTTGTTATTGGCAGCCCAAGCAGACTACTACAGCATCTGTTGGCATTCTTTGTGCTTTTCAGTATCTGTAACACTACAGGGTCACTGCGTTTTACAAGCATATAACATGAGTCTCTGATTTTCAGCTTCTAATGTCTCTTTTGTGTTACCTCTTACTTGATTGATAAACCAATGCTCTATATTTCAGTTTTTTATATTCTACACCACTTCAAAGAATCCGTTTCTGCAACCAATGAATCTCAAACCTTTGGAAGATGCACACAAAGGAAGTTTATTTTTCCCTCACATGACGATACAATGTAGGTGTTCCTGGTTGATGGGTGGCAGTCCCCCATATGGAGAGTCAGGGACCCACCTCTTTTCTATGGCTCCACCATAGTCTAGACTTTCGCTGTCCAATGTGGTACCCCATGTGGCTACTGAGGACTTGAAAAATGGCTAATAATACTGTAAGTATAAAACATACAATGGATTTTGGAATGAAATGGATTTTGGAATGGAAAGAAAAAAAAGAATATAAAGTACCTCATTAATATTTTTTATCTTGGATATATATTGAAAAAATTGTTGGAAATATTGGGTTCAAAAATGCATCATTAAAATGAATTCACCCATTTTTTAAAAAACCATGTATTATTATGGCTATTGGAAAATTAAAAATAACATATATAGTTCACATTATATTTCTCTTGGGCAGCACTGTTTGAAGCCTCAGAGTCTTCTGCTTCCATTGGCAGAAAAGAGAAGAGCCAGTGGAGAAGCCATATCAGATTCATAAAACCCTGGCTCAGAGGTAAGAGAAAGCATGTCTACTCAAATTCCATTGGTGAGAATCACTTATGCAGTATATCTAGAAATGAGGAGGGCTGGGAAATGTAGTCCTGACTCAGAGGCCCTCTCCTCACAGCAATTCTCTAAGAAAGGGAGTGTAGAGCTAGGGGAGGTCTTTGCTCAAACTTGACCTCCTTGGGTAAGTCTGCAACCACCCAGCCCCTTTCCCTAGCATTCCCCATTTTCTTACCCTGTTTTGCTTTTCTCTAGGAAACTTTCACTGTTTGGATTAGTACATGTTTTAGTTGTTCATTTCCTTTCTTTCTGAGTATGTGTGAACTCCTTCATGGAATTACTTTTTTTCAGTTTTTTTTTTTATTGTAAAAAATATACATAAAATTTATTATCTTAACCATCTTTTTTTTCTTAACCTTTTTTATTTTTTATTTTTTTAAAGATTTATTTATTTATTTATTTATTTGACAGAGATCACAAGTAGGCAGAGAAGCAGGCAGAGAGAGGAGGAAGCAGGCTTCCTGCTGAGCAGAGAGCCCAATGTGGGGCTCAATCCAAGGACCCTGGGATCATGACCCGAGCCTAAGGCAGAGGCTTTAACCCACTGAGCCACCCAGGTACCCCTTCTTAACCTTTTTAAAATGTACTGTTCAGTGGTGTTAAGAACATTCATGTTGTACAACCATCACTACCATCCATCTCCAGAATTCTTCATCCTGTAATATCGAAACTCTATTCCCATTAAATGCTAACTCCCCATTCTGCCCCCTTATCCCAGGCCCTAGGAACCACCAGACTTTCTGTCTCTATGATTTTGACAACTTTAAAGACCTCATATGAGGAGAGTCATATAGTCATTTGTTTCTTTTTGTGACTGGCTTATTTCACTTAGCATAATGTCCTAAAGTTTTATCTGGGTTATAGCATGTGTCAGAATTTCATTCCTTTTGGAGTCTGAGTAATATTCCAGTGTATGTATATTATCACATTCTGCTTATCTACTCATCTTTCTATGGACACTTGCGTTGCTTCCATGGTTTGGCTAATTTAAATAATGCTGCTATAAACATGACTGCACAAATATCTCCTCGAGACTGATTTGAGGGCACCTGGTTGGCTCAGTTGGTTAAGTGTTTGCCTTCGGCTCAGGTTATGATCCCGGGGTTCTGGGATCAAGCCCTGTGTCAGATTTCCTGCTCAGCAGGGAGTCTGCTTCTCCCTCTGCCCCTCCCATGCTCCTGTTTTCTCTCTTTCTCTCTCTCTCTCAAATAAATAAGTAAAATCTTAAGGAAAAAAAAAAGACTCTGATTTCATTTCTTTTGAGGTTGCACCCAAAAGTGGAATTGATGGATCCTGTGGTGGTTCTATTCTTTTAAATGGTAGTTCTATTTTTAATTTTTGAGGAACCACAATCCTGTATTCCACAATGGTTGCACAATTTTACATTCCCACCTACAGTGCACAAGGTTTCCACTCCTCTACATCCTTATCAACACTTGTTATTTTCTGTTGTTGTTTTTTTAATTATAGCCATCCTGATGAATGTGAGGTGGTAGCTTGTGGTTTTGATTTGCATTTCCCTAATGATTAGCATCAACGAGCATTTTCCCATGTATTTGTATGTCTTCTTTGGAGATATCTGTTCAAATCTGATGGCATTCATTTTTGTCTGTATGTTCAGTGCTGTGTCGCCAGGACCTGGAACTGGGCTGCCATGCGCTAGGCACTTGAGGACCAAATACTGACCAGTGAAGTGGTTGAGCCATATCAGTCCACTGAGCCACAAGCAATGCATCGAAGAAAGAATTTAAGGTACTTAAGATGGCATAGTTCAGAAACTGACTAGTATAGTCAAGGTAAATGATATATCATTTTTTATCCGTACACAGGTATGAATAAACCAGAGTTAGACATGGCAACGTCAACTTACATCATGGATTTTAAACTGGAGCTGAAATTTGTCATCCTTGTACTTTGTTTGCTCTGCACAGTATTGAAAATTTGAGTCTTTTTTTTTTGAGAATTAAAAATTCTTTTTTATTAACATATAATGTATTATTTGTTCCAGTGGTACAGGTCTGTGATTCATCAGTCTTAACACAGTTCACAGCACTCACCATAGGAGGATTTTAAATTTTTATTTCTTTATTCTTACATAGTGGCTAACTTTAAAGAATCAGAATATTTTTACACTGAAAGATTTCCATCAAGATTTTACTTTTTTAATCTCCTGTTTTTTAAGTTATATGCTCTATTTATACTCTTTTAGTGGTTGTTATTTGTATCATATCAGCATACCAGTAATAATAATTATAATAATGATAATAAATACTTTGTGGGGTTATAAAGAACACAGAACCTAATCCTGGACAATAAATCTATGTAAGTCAGGAAGGAGGCTATGAGTTAAGTTTCCAAATTCCTTGTGTTATTTGGAGAGAGTTAAAATACTCACTGTAGACATGATTAGTTATAATGAATGCAAAATATTGCTTAAAAGTTAATAAAAAATAATAATAAATCATAAAAATAATAAAATAAATAAAATTTAAAAAATAATAAAAGTTAATAAAGAAGAGATATAGAGTCTGTAATCTCTAATCAGTAGAAGAAAACAACCAAATAAGCAAGCAAACTGCAATTCCATTCCTAGCTCAATTAATCGCAAGCAGAGACTCAAGCAGTTATTTGTAGGCCTTTGTTCATTACAGCATTATTCAGAATAGCCAGATGGTGGAAACAACCCAAATGTTCATAAACCGATGAATGGGTAAGTAAAATACAGTATATAGATAATTGGAATATTATTAAGGAAAGTAGTTCTGCTCATGCTATCACATGGATGAACCTGGAAGATTTTTTGCTGAGTGAAATGAACCAGACACAAAAGGACAAAGATGGTATGATTCCACTTATGTGAAATATCAAGAGTAGGTAAATTCATAGACACAGAAAATAGATACCAGGGGCTGGAGGAAGGGAGGACTGAGGGAGTTACTGCTTAACAGTTACAGAGTTTCTGTTTCAGGTGACAGAAATAGATAGTGGTGATGGTTGCACAACATTGTGAATGTAATTGATGTCACTGAATTGTACGCTTAAAAGTGATTTAAAAGGCAAACTTGTGTTATATATCTTTAACCTCAAAATTTCTTAAAAATGATAGTAAACCAATAATTTGCCTGAAGAAATAAAGAAACATACAAAAATACAACAATGGAAGAAGCACAAGCAAGATGATAGAAACAAGTCCAGGTAATAATATCTATAAACCTGCGGAACTCATGAGCTAAAAGACAGAGACTATTAGATACAAACATGCAAAGTCCATTTGCATGTTTGTAAGAGACACACCTGAAACATAAAGACTAATAAAGATTGAAAGTAAAAGAATAAAAATAATTAAAAAATGTATACTGGCCAAAAAATGTCAATATTAATGTCTGTGTCAATATTAAGGTAGAATATAAGACAAAAAGTATTGTTAAAGATAGAGTCACACCATAATGATAATTTCAACGGGAAATTCTAACTTTACAGAACTCACTAAAATATGTAAAATACAGTATAAAATTTATAAAGTCTCAAAATATAGAGAACCAAATTGGTGTAATAACACAAAAAGTGGACAAATGCAATATTTGAGTTGTAGACCAAAAGTGTAATGAATATATGGAAGATTGAATTATACATTTAGCAGCCTTGATTGATAGATACAGAGGGAACTTTGGTTTATAGAACCAGTGATTAAAGAGTGTATATATTTTTTGAGAACATAAGGAACAAACCAACCAACCTGATTATAGACTAGGCCATAAACCAGGCCTCAACAAATTGCAAAGGACAAATATACAGCTCATATTTTCTGTCAACAATGCAATCTAGTATAAAATCAATAACAAAAATGTAAAAAAAGCAAACATAATGCATTTGAACATTTAAAAATATGTATTCTAAGTAATTCTAAGTCAAAAGAAATAATGATGATTAAATAGGCTCAGAACTCAATAGTAATGAAAACATTAATAAAACTTGAGGGATGGACAAGAGAGGTATTTAGAGGGAAATTTATAGTAATAAATGCTTTCTAAAGAAAAAGAAAGTTTGAGGGCGCCTGGGTGGCTCAGTCATTAAATGGCTGCTTCAGCTCAGGTCATGATCCTAGGGTCCTGGGATCAAGGCCCACGTCGGGCTCCCTGCTCAGCAGGAAGCCTGCTTCTCCCTCTCCTGCTCCCCCTGCTTGTGTTCCCTCTCTCTCTGTGACTCTCTCTGCCAAATAAATAAATAAAAAGTCTTAAAAAAAAAAAAGAAAAAGAAAGGTTGAATATCAAGAAGGAAAGCATACAGTTTGAAAAAAAAAAAAGGAATAAAATCAAAGAAACAAAAAAAAATGTAAAAGTATAATAAAAGCAGAGGTTAATGTAAAAGAAAATAAAGATACACTAGGATAAACAAATCCTCAAGTTTCATGCCTAAGTATATATCTTACACAAGTCCCTACAAAGGTACACCATATAAAATAGACTTAAGTGACAGAAATGCATTGCTAAAATGGAAATAAAATATAAATAAGTGAAAGTCACAAATAATAAAAGAAGATAAAATTTGAGTAATATTGTATCTTTAAAAAAATTTGAATTTATAATTAAAAGCCTTCCCACAAAGAAAACTGTAGTCTCAGATGGACTTCCTAGTGAATTCTATCAAAAATTTAAGAAAGAATAATACTGGTCATACATAAAAACTTCTAGAAAATAGAAGAGATGGGAACACTTCCCGTGTCATTTTATGAGGCCAGAATTTCCCTGAAAACAAAGGCATCAAAAGATAGTGAAGTTAAAGGCCCAAATCCCCCAGGAACACAGAACAATTCTTGACAAAATATTAGTAAATCAAATCCAGCAATATAGAAATAGGATAATGCCTCATGACCAAAGGAGATTTATCCCAGACATGCATGATTAGTTTAGCTTTGAACAATCAGTTAATGTAATTCACCATATTAAAAGAATAATAAGAGTGGAAAATCAGATTATTATTGCCTTAGGTACAGTAAAAGTGCTTACAAAATTCAACACTTAATAATAGTTTTAAAAATCCTGGCACTAGAAATAGAGCAATTTTTTATCCTGATAAAGGGAGACTGAAGAACTTGCAACTACATTATGTTTACCAGTGAAAGACTGGATGCCTTCCCTCTAAGTTTGGGAGTAGGCAAGGGTGTAGCTTTTACCACCTTTATTCACCATTTTCCTGGAGATCTTACCTGTTGCAACAGGCAAGAGAAACAAATAACACTTATATAGATTGGAGAAAAAGAAACAAAACTTTCTGTTGGCAGAAGATATGATAGTATATTTAAAAAATCCTAATGAGTCTGCAAAAAAGCTACTAGAATAAGTGAATTTAGCCAGATGGCATGATACAAATTCAATATACAAAACTCTATTGAATTTTTTTTTAAAGATTTTATTTATTTATTTGACAGACAGATCACAAGTAGGCAGAGAGGCAAGCAGAGAGAGAGGAGGAAGCAGGCCCCCCGCCGAGCAGAGAGCCCAATGTGGGGCTCGATCCCAGGACCCCGGGACCATGACCCGAGCCGAAGGCAGAGGCCTTAACCCACTGAGCCACCCTGGCGCCCCAAAACTCTATTGAATTTTTTATACGAGTAAGGAACAATTGGAAAAAACAAAAAACAAATACTATGTATATAGCACAAAAATAAAGCACATAAAAATAAATTTTACAAAATATATTTAATATTTGCACCTAGATCATTACGATTTATTGCTTAGGAAAATTAAAGAAGATCTGAACAAATGGAGTTCTATATCAGGTTCATGGGTTGGGGGAATCAGAGCTATTAAAATTTCAAGATTTTCCAGGTTGTTCTATTAATTCAACATAATCCCAATAAAAATTACTGTAGCCTTTCTTTTGTAGATATTGACAAATTTATTATCAAATTTCTATGGAATGCAGGAAATCTAGCATGTTAAATCCAAACTTGAAAAATAAGAATCAAGTTAAAAAACTTACACTGTCTAATTTCAAGATGCTGTAAAGTTACAGAACTTTAGTGAATAATAGCATAAGAATAATCAATGGAATAGAATAGTCTGGATATATGTACACAAATTAATTATAATTATGTAGAAATATATAATTATATAGTAGTATATAATTACACAGACATGTAACTATGTAATTATAATATACACACAATTGAATATAAATTGAGTTTTATTATGATTTCAAGGTAATTCAATGGGTCTGTTGCTAATATTTCAACAAGTGGTGTTGGAATAACAGGATATCCACAGGAATAAAATGAATCTCAGCATGTGCTTCACATTATATACAAAGATCCATTATATACAAAGCCCCAAATGTAAAAGCCAAAACTATAGAACTTTTCAAAGAAAGTAGAGGAGACAATCAGTATGACCTTGGAGTAGGCAATCATTTCTTTGATAGTACAAACCATAAATTCTTTTTAAAAAGATAAATTGGACTTCATCAAAATTAAAACCTTTTATTCTTTCAAAGAAACCACTGAAGAAATGAAAGGCATACCACAGACTGGGAGAAATTGTTTTCAATATTCATGAAAAAGGTAACTGTATCCAGAATATATAAAGAACTCTTACAACTCAAAAACAGGAAGACAATCCAATAATAAAATGAGCAGAGGATTTGGACAGATAATTGGCAAAAAAAAAAAAAGATAAATGGCCAATAAGACACATAAAAAAATGCTCAGTGTTATTAGTCATCAGGAAAATGCAAACTAAAACTACAGTGATATACGACTTCTCATCCCTTAGAATGCCTTAAAAAAATGAAGATTAACAATATCAAGTGTGGGAGATGAGAGACATCTGTAACGCATACATTGCTGGAAGCTGTGTCCAATAGTACACACACTTTGGAAAACAGTTTTACAGTTTAAGCATACAGTTGTCAAATCATCAACTAACTCCATGCATAGGTATTTACCTAAGATAAGTAGAAATATATGTCAACACCTAGCCTTGCTCATGAAATTCATAGCAAATTTAGTCATAATACCACCAAACTGAAAATATCTCAAAGGTCCATCAGCAAGCGAGTGAATAAACAAACTGAGGTACAGCGAAATATTGCTCAATAATAAAGACAAAAGAACACACAATGACATGGAAAACTCCCAAAAATATATGCAGCGAAGAAGCCAAAGAAGCATATGTACTGTGTGATTCTATTGCTTAACATTCTAGAAAATACAAAACTAACCTACTGGGAGAGAGAGAGCAGATGAGTGATTTTCTAGGTCTAGGAATGAGGTGGGATTGACTGCAAAGAGACACTGAATATTTTTCTGGGTGAGGAATTGTTCTATATCTGGATAGTGATGATGATTACAAATTGTGGTAGTTATCAGTTGTCAAAACTCTTTTAATGGCATATTTAAAATAAGTGGTTTATCAATGTAAATTCTGTTTTAATAAAGCCCATTAAAAAATGGATGACAAAATCCATGTCAGCTCTCAGCTTAGTCTAACACTGCTGTTCTGCTCTACCAGTGGTGTGTCTTCCTGGAAATATGGCTACTAATTTGGGTGCTATGGTCAGTCAGGCTTTGGGATTGCTTGTAGAACTATTCCCTTTGAGAAATTCCATGGATTATTCTTTTGATTAACATCCATTTTTGCTTTGGTGACTATAATAGCTCCTGAGTTGTCTGAAGATTCTAACTGGAATTTTATGATCATTGTCTCCAATCTCTGATTTATCTCTATTTCTTTTGTGGCCATAAATATAGATAAAAGGAGGAAAGTCCTAACTGGTCAGTTATTTTGCTTTCCTTTCCTCCATTCTCCTGACACTTAAGACCTTGCCTTGAAGTTAATGATGGAGGATCCCCTAATAGATAATATACTGACCTGGAATATAGTATTTGCTTCTAGAATCAAATTATAAGC
>PISX010009976.1:0-73096 GCA_004024625.1 Mellivora capensis | reverse complement strand
TAAGTCAAAACCACCATGAGATAACACCTCACACCCACTGTGGTGGCTAGAATCAAAAAAAGAAATAACAAGTGTTGTGAAGGATGTGGAGAAAAGTGAATCCTTATTCACTATTGTTAGATATATAAAAAAGGTGTAGTTACTATGAAAACCAGTATGGAGTTTCCTCAAAAAATAAAAATAAAATTTCAAAAAAAAAAAAAAAATTTCCACATGATCTAGGAATTTCACTTTTGGTTTTATACCTATTACTAACAGAATTATGTCCTTCCAAATTCCTAACTCCTAGTAGCTCAGAAAGTGATTGTATTTGGATACAGTCTTTAAAGAGATAATTAAATTTAAATGAGTTTGGCCCTACCTTAAAAAAAAAAAAAAAAAAAAAAAAAAGAAAATGCCTGATTCAGCCCCTATAACCTCCTGAATGCTTTATTAATGTCTGCTTACTTTTTCTACCTTGATTCAGTATGCCTTGACCTCTTTTCTCTCTGGGATGATTTTCCTGTCTCTTTCATAAAAAGCAACATCAACTGCCTTTCTACTCACACTTCTTAATGAAGAACTATTTGTTCTTAATTCTACTAACACTGACATCTCAACAATTTTGAAGACCTGCAGAGGGGAAGATTCCCATTGTCAGAATCCCCATGTGCCAAACAGACTAGATACTTGGTCATAGTTTTCTTTAATTACCAAATTTGCTTCCAAAAGTCTAAACTTGGTAACCATCTCATTAAATAACTATTTCCCTTTTTTTATACCTTTACACCCCTAAGAATTTCATCTCTGATGTATAAATTTATTTTCCACAATCTCATCAATATTCTATGTTTAGCAAGCAAGTGGACAACCTATATAACATTCCGGGTTTTGTTTGGTTTTGTTTTTACCTTTACAACTCACCTTCAACCTGAGGCCATGACCTATATTGCATTACCACTCTTAACCATCCTGGCTCTTCCATCTTAAACAGACCACAATTTTTATTTTTAATCTAAAATTATTCCTCAAATTCAAAGAGGACTCAAATAACTATTCTTTATATTTTATTCCATTTTTTCAATAACACATTCTTTTCCCTTCCATCCTCATGTAGCCTTGTTCTGAACTCCATTAATCCAACCATTTTTTGTCTTGCTTCTCAATCTAAAATGAACAGATTCCTCCACTACTACAACAAACTGCTATCACTAATGTGGAAAATTTCATACTCTTTTTAGGAGGATGCTTAAAAGAAAGAAACACAATCAGAATTGGAAGGAGATACCCTGACTTCCCAGTCAAAAGATTGACATTATGAATAGATGTTTATTTCAAACATTCTTTAGTATTTTGTCTTTTGTTGTCCACAAGTTTAACTTTCTGAATTTCTTCATTAATGCACAGAGCACTTCACTGAAGTTCTACATTATTCTCGTTTTCACAAGGTGTTAGCATTGACTTTCAATCATGGTTGTTTAAATGTTTAAACCAAGAATTCCTCATTACCCTTATTTAATACAGAATTAAATATTTATATTAAACTTTGTTATCAGGTTGAAGATAGGAAGAAAGGACTTGTTTCGAGCTAAATATTATCCTCATTATTAAGGTGAAAAGACTTACACCTATAGTTTATGTAAGTACCGTCCAGGTACTAATGGGTGGGTATGACACAAAATTTCAAGAAAAATAGAAAATAACTCAAGATCACAATATGAAGCCTCTGAGGATACGCGTTTCTAAATTGTAGGTAAGATCCCAATTTGTTCTTTATGTTTTTATGATATACATTTGTTCCATACTTGCTAAAGAGTCCTGAATATCATTGTGATGGAAAAGGATTACTAACAAATAATATTGTATTGTTGTAAAGAAACGTAACCTATATAAAACTTTGTCAGAATTTATTCCTTACACCTTAATTTGGGATTAGATAACAAGAGGAGAATAGATGTCAAAGAACCTTTGAGTCACAATCTTTGTCCTCATTAATTATTGTATTTGATGATTCCAGAAGCCAAAGTTTCTGATAGTGTGTTTTCCTTAATAAGTGTAATATTTCCAACTAATAGTATAGTGACTTCAGATTACACTGCCAGACTTCCCATGCAACTTGTATAAATGCCTTTTCCTTCCCAGTTTCTTCGAATTCATCAATATCTGTACCCTCATTACAACCTCCCTCTTATTCTCATTCATAGCCTAAATCACTGTTTTCTAAACCAAAACAACTTCCTAAAACACATTTTTGTGGATCTCAATGAAATAAAATACAACCAAATAGGATATATTAAAGGGCATGAATCCTAAACAAGATATGAACACTCGGTAAGAAAGAATCCTATTGTATCTGTATATGTGCATGTGCGTGTGGTTTGTGCATATAGTCATGCATGCACAAACAGTGGGTGCTTCTCTCCTTTACAGCTAAACTTCTTAAATGAATTACTAATAGAAAAATTAGTGAGGTTTTCATGATCCTTTCTAAGTATAGCTCTTAGCTTACAGTTTCTATCACCAGTGTTATGTACAAAAAACTTTATTGGAGATCTCACATGGCAAAGGGAAATATAAATATCCTACCTTGTACCTCTCATTTGATTAAGATCAAGATTTAGCTTCCTAGCAACAAGACTTTCTCAGTTTCACACACCATGGCAACTGCCTAAAGTCCCTCCCAGCTGTGGCTTCACCACCCGCATCCAAGCTTTACTTCTATGCAATATAAATAAATCCAACTAGCTTTCTTACCTTCATCTTACACGCTTATTTAAGCATTTCAGTTTCGGTATTTTCACTCATACTGTTCTCCTATTCCCAGATCGTTTCCTTAACAATGAATCATATTATAGAACACTTGAAGGTTTAGAAAGTTTGCCCCAGTATCAAAACTTCTCTAAAGAAAACAGACATCAATAACCATCTCTACATCTCTTTTTAATATCAAATATCTCAGAGACTTTAAGTATCTATACACACAAATATGCTTTTTTTTTTTTTTTTTTTTTTTTTTTTTTTTTTTTTTTTTTTTTTTTTTTTTTTTTTTTTTTTTTTTTTTTTTTTTTTTGGTCAGAGAGAGAGAGAGCGAGAGAGTGAGCACAGGCAGGCAGAGAGGCAGGCAGAGGCAGAGGGAGAAGCAGTCTCCCTGCCGAGCAAGGGAGTGGGACTCAATGTGGGACTCAATCCCAGGACGCTGGGATCATGACCTGAGCCGAAGGCAGCCGCTTAACCGACTGAGCCACCCAGGCGTCCCAAATATGCTTCACTTCTAAGGGAGAACTGTTGAATTGTCAGCAAGAAAAAAACAAAAAAATCAGATGAAAAGAGAGTTGAACAAAAAAAGTGCGGAATAAATTTAATCAGTAAATGTACTAGCTAGCAGTTAAAAATGCTAATCTGGGAAGTCTATGTTTAGCAGTTTGGTTGGGAAAAATCACAGAAACAAGCTTAGCTATAATCTTTGAGAGTTCAGCTTTAGGGTAAGGGGGAGATTTTCTCTGATATTGTTTGCCAGTATGATCGGACAGTGTCTTTCCTCTACACTTTCATCTCAATAAGTATAGATCTCTTCTTTTTCCCTACTTGGACTTTCTCATTTTTCCATAGCTTTGGTCACAACCCATTAACAAAGGACAAAATTGGATCATGAAGGTTTTAATCTCTTTGGCTTAATTTAATGGCTCTATAGGAACATACAATTACCTAGATATTAGATGGGTAGGAGGCATACATGCATGAGAATATCAATATGCATTGTGCAAAAAATTTGGCTCTATCCAATTTTTTATACACTCTATCCTTAATCAGATGGGTAATACTAAGGGTTAATTTGACTAACTTTATTTAATGACATGGTTTTCTTTTTATAATTGATTTTTTATTTCATCTTGTTTGCAAGCCTTTAACCAAGTATAAGAGAAGTATTAGTTATTTTTTGTTTTGGTGGCCAATAAATAGTTGAGAAATATTCACTTATTTAAGATTTTAAAAAATATTTTATTTTAGAGAATGTGTGTGAGCAAGGGAAGGGACAAAAGGAGAGAGAGAAGAAGAGAATCCCAAGCAGACTCAACACTGAGCATGGAGCCATGGTGGGGCTGGAACTCACAACCCTGAGATCATGACCTTAGCCAACACAAAGAGGTGGATGCTCAACCAACTGAGCCACCCAGGTACCCCAACCTTATTTAACCATTGATTTAATATATGTCTCTTAAGTCTTTATAATTTGTTTCATTTTGGTGGGGATAGTCACAGAAATCATGTATCATATATTTTGATCTAGGAAATTTTTGACCAGAGTAAAACCTCAATACAGAGAGATAAAATCTAGTGTCTTGGGCCACTCTTGTTAAGTATAAATGTGAGTTAATGAAAGAGTTATGTAAGTACTTAAAATGACCACCTGTCCATATACGGAACACATTTTTATGTGATAAACACAAGAAGCCCTTTTGACTAGTTAAGGAGTATATTGGAGGAGTTTTGTACTGAGGAGGAGATAAAAATGTTTGCTTATGGCCACAGTAAGAATAATTACCTATATTTAATAGGTCTGATTATGGAGGAAAAAAATCAATCTGTAGGAAGTTGAATAAATCATGTAATTATTTTTTATGGTTTCCTAAAAAAAATTGGGCTCTAATTTCCATAATTAATTTCTTGTCCCTTTATTTTCTTTTTTTTTCCCTTTATTTTCTGATGTCTTCAGGTTTCTTTGAAGACCATGGAAATTATTAGTCATCAGATAATTTTAGGGAGATTTATATGTATCTATATATATATCTACCTATATCTATCTATATATATATAGATAGGTTTATATATATAGATAGATATAGGTAGATATAGATATATATCTATATATATATATATAGATAGATATAGGTAGATATAGATATATATATATCTACCACCTCTTCTTTATCCATCCATCCATCCATCCATCCATCCACTGATGGACACTTAAGTTGTTTACATGTTTAACTTATTGTAATTAATGCTGCAATGAATGTGGGAATGCAGATATCTCTTTGACATAGTGTTTTTGTTTCCTTTAGATAAATATAAGTGTGCCTTAGAGATATTCTGGGTTCAGTTTCAAACCATCACAATAAAGAATATATCACAGTAAATTAAGTCAAATGAATTTTTTGGTTTCCTGGTACCTATGTCTACAATATCCTATCACCTATTTAAAGTGTGCAGTAGCATCATGTCTAAAGAAAATAATGTATATACCTTACTTTGAAAATACTATATTGCTAAAAAACACTAAGCATCATATGACCTTTCAGTAAGCTGAAATTTTTTTGTTGGCAACCATGTTTAATGTAATATTCTAAGTCTTTTGTTGTTATTCACCAGAAGTAGATTCCATCTTAACAAACCAATTTCTTTGCTCATCCATAAGAAGCAACTCCTCATCTCTTAATGTTTTATCATGAGATTACAGCAATTTGAATATTACAGTAATGAAAAAGTTTGAAATATTGTGAACTTTTCCACAAATGTGACATAGAGACATGAAGTGAACATATTCTGTTGGAAAATTGGTGCCTATATTCTTGCTTGACTCAGGGTTGTCACAAGCTTTGAATTTGTAAAACAAACAATATCTACAAAGTGCAATAAAGCAATGTGCACCAAAACAAGTCATACTTATACTCAGAAGTGGAATTGCTAGATGAAATAGTAGTTCTATATTAATTTTTTAAAGAACTTTATGCATTTTCTATGGTAACTCCATCAATTTACATTCCCACCAACAGTCAAGGGGGTTGCCCTTCATAAACATTCTTGCCAACAATTTCTTTTCTTTCTGATAATAGTCATCCTAACAGATGTAAGTTGATACTCATTATGGTTTTGATTTGCATTTCCCTGATGATTAGTGATATTGAGCACATTTTCATGTGCCTGTTGGCCATCTGTATGTTTTATTTGGAAAAATACTCGCTCTGCTTAATTTTTAAATGATTATTAAATTTTGTAATTGTTTGAGTTCTTTATATATTTTGGATTTTACTCCTTATCAAATACATGATTTGCAAATATATTCTCTCATTTGGTAGGTTGCTTTTTTTATTTTATTGGTTTCCTTTACTGTAGAGAAGCTTTTTAGTTAATTTTATCCCATTTCATCAGAGATATTAGCCTGTAATTTGCTTTTCTGTATGTGTATGTGGTGTCCTTAAATATGATATACCACATTAACAAAATAACAGACAAAATCTTATAATCATCTCAATAGATGCAAACTTTTTTTTTTTTTTAATTCAGATTCCTTCACAAAATGAGTTGAGTGGGTACTGGGCTATAGCTTTAATTAGATTGGGTTCACATGCAGCTAGCTCAACTACTAATCAATCTCTTGCAAAGGACTGAATTTATCAACTGATCTCGTTGATGTTTGAGTTAGAGGCAGATGGGTTCTGGCTTTAAAACGTTCTTGTTTACCTTTGCATTCAACTTCAGCAGAGCCTAGGAATTCAAGCACTGTGGGAATGTGAACTCTCTCCACTTATCAAAAGTATTTTTTGGGCTGCTGATTTCTTAGCAATTTTTGGGGTAGGATGTAGGTCTAAGTAACATATATTTCTGTAATTGGAGTCCTTGTAAACCCAAATCTGTTCCTCTAGCTTATAGGGCTGGCAAAGTCTCAATGGTTTCTTTCCTTTTTTTTTTTTTTAGATATCATTGACATATAACATTAGTTTAAGATGTACAACATAATGATTTGATATGTATATATTGCAAAATGTTATGTTTGATGCTGATATAAATAAAATACTAATTTTTTATTTCATTTCTTTATCCTTTGTTGCTGATAACTAGAAATTGAGCATGGAAACTGACCTTTTAATTAACAACCTTCCTCTATTAACTTAATAATTCTAATACTTTGTATTCTCTAGGTATAATTTCTTCCATTCACATCATTTTATCATTTTACTTGTATTTCTCATATTATTTTGTCTAGCACATCCAGTAACATGTTAAGAAATAACAAGGAGTTGCCATTTCTGTTTCCTCACCAATGTCCTTAGAAAGTCTTACCTAATTCCATTATATATGATGTTTCCTATAGGTATTTTTTTTTTCTAGAGAAACTTGATTATATTTTTATATAATTTATATAACTTTATATTTAGAAAAACCCCCTCGGAGCTTGCTTCTCCCTCTCCCTTTGCCCCAGCCCCACTTGAACTCTCTCTCTCTAATAAACAAATAAAATCTTAAAAAATATATTAGATCAACTCTTACAAAATAAATTGCTTTGCCAATTTTGCCCAGTCATGTTTGAGAATTAAGATACACTAAGACACATAAGGAGAGTTTTGAGCCATTCTTTTTTTCCCTCTAAAGTTCTTATAAAATTAATGGCATATGTTTCTTATGTTCTTGTAATATTTGACTGAAAAAGTTATCTGGGACTGGCCAATTCTTTGAACACCAGTTCAATCTCTTTCATATTTATTTCTAATGTTGGCTTGGTAATTAAGATTATTCAGTAAATTTGTTTATTTATCCAATTCATCAAGTATATTGGCAAAATATTTCCCAAGTTTTCATTATATATGCTCTTTTGTAAAATCCCGTTTTCATTTCTGCTCATGGTAACCTGTATTTGCTCTATTTTCTTCATGAGTCAAATGAAGGTTTCACAATATTTTAATTCTATGAATCAAATTTTCTTTGCTGATTTTTTCCATTGTGCATCTGTTTCAATTTCATTGATTTTTTTTCTCCTAGTTTTATTATAACTTTCTAACTACCTTAGATCTAATGTGATGCTATTTTCCTAGCTGTCTGACATGGAAAGTTAAGTCAGTGCATCTTCAGTCTTTTCCTTTTTTTTTTTACTACATAGGCATATAAGACTACATTTTCCTTAAAACACTGCTTTAGTTGAATACTATGTAACTTAATATATTGTATTTCAGTTCAAAATTTTTCTTAATTTTTATTTTTATTCCTCCTTGACATATAGATTATTAAAAATACATTCTTTTATTTCCTGCTGTGATATATTATGATTTATAATAAAAATAAATTATTTGACCTTCATCCTTGTTTTTGGCAGAGCTCCTAAACCCTTAAAATTTCCTAAGTGAGGAGACCAATACAGTTATCTTTTGGCTATGTTAATGAGGCTACTTTTGGAAATCACATGAGGATGGTGGCTGGCTGCCAATGTAGCCAACAATGTGATTAGAGAGTTAGAACTTTCAGTCTCATCCTGTCCCCCACCACCATTTCTGTGGAGGAAAGAGGAGCTGGAGATTGAATTCAGTTGTCAATGGCCAATGATTTAATTATGTAGGTAATGAAGGCTCCATAAAACTCCAGAACAAGGTTTGGAGAGCTTCTGGGTTGGTGAATACATGGTGAGGCACAGAGAGTGGTGTGCCTGAGGACGACATTAAAGCCCCTTTCCCCTTCCCACATACCTTGCCCTTTGCATCTCTTCCATCTAGCTGTTCCTGTATTATACTCTTTTATAATAAAACCAAAATCTAGTAAGTAAAATGTTTCTCTGTAAGCTACTCTAACAAATTAATCAAGCCCAAGGAGGTGCTCATTAGAACCTCCAAACTATAGCTGGTCTGTCAGAAGTACAGATAACAAATTGGGGAACAAGCAGTCTTTTAGGACCGAGCCCTTAATCTGCGTGATCTGGTGCTATCTCCCAGTAGACAGTGTTAGAATTGAGTTGAGTTGTAGAATAGCTAGCTGGTATAAGAGAATTGGTTGTTATGTAGAGTATCACCACTGTACAGGAGAATTGGATGCAAAATCTTAGTTGGTAATCAGATGTAGACCAGTGCCAGGATTGTACCAGGCAACTGGAGTTTTTCTAGTTATCTTTAATGAGATTGACTTCTACGTTAAATATATAAGGTTTAGAGAAACTGCTCTTCTTGATTAAAACAATACGAAACTTGTTGGGGTTTTCCTTCTGGCCCCTCTGTAATAGTCTATATGCAGATGAATCAAATTTAGTCACTTTTGAGTTTAGTATTCTCTTTCCTTATATATATAATGGATCTAATTTGTTATTTATGTATTGAAAATATTATCTAGCAGATTTACTGTCTGTGTTTATTATCACTATTAAGAGAATTGGGTTAAATTCTCCCTCTTTGTGATTGTGGATTGTCTATCTCCATAATATTCCTTAAAAATTTGAAGTTATATTAGTGGATGCTTACATATTTAGGATGTCCTATCTCCCAGTGATTTTTTTATCATTACAAAATATTCCTCATTTCTAGCAACACTTTGGACCTCAAAGTCTTCATTATTGGACAATAAGAATTAATACTAAATTAATTTTGTTAATATTGCATAAAATTATTTTTCAAATTTTTACATAGTCTAGGTCTTTATTTTTAAATTGTTTTTAGAAGAGTATTCTACTAGATTTTATACTTATAGATTTTTACATCATGAAATATGTCAGTCTTTTACTTATTTAATGTAATTTATTTTAAATAGGCCTTATATTTACCATAGGTTTTTTTTTCCCATTTTCACATATCTGCATTGTTTCCCTCACTTGCCTATATCTACAGTAATCAAATACCATTTATTATGCTTTTTTCTTCAATTTCTTATATTTCATAATCTTATTAATAGTTACCTTAAAAGTGGTGGCATGCATTTTCAATGTCATGTAGCACAATCCATATCATTAATTTACCTCTTCCCAGTATTCCTAGCTGCTTAGACCTGTTAACTTAATTTGCATGCCTCCTAGCTTTTGTGATAAATATGCTTGCATTTTGTTCTGTACATATTTATAATCCATGAGATAGTATTGTTTCGTACATTAATTTAAATTATTTTATCCATATATTTAGTGGGGTTTTTTGTGTAGTTTATACTCCCCTGCACATTCACGCTTCTTCCTGGTATCTGTTTTTATTGACTGAAAAGAAACATATTTCTTTGTGTGGTAACTGCCAGCAATGATTTGTTTACCAAAAGAAAGTTTTGTTCTTTATTCTTGAATGTTGTTTTTAAAAACTAAAGAATTCTAATTTGGCGATTATATTTACAGAATAAATATCTTATTCCATTATCTTCTGCATTCAGACTTTTTGTGGAGGTTAGCCAACTATTTAATTGCCATTCCTTTTATGATATGATATTATATATCTGGCTGCTTTTAAGATTTTTCAGTGTCTCATTTTCAAGTTTGACTATGATATTTTTAGGTGTGTGTTTGTGTTTTTATACTGGTTGAAATTCACTGAGTTATTCGAAGTAATGAGATGATGTGTTTCCATGTTTCTGAGGAAATCTGACTTAACTTATATTATTTCTATTCTATTATCTTTCTCCTCCTCAACTGGAGACTCTAATGACTTTAGGTTTATTGATATGTTTTACATATTACTTATCTTAATCTTTAATATTTTTGCCATGTGTGTAATTGATTTTTTTCAATGACTATTCTTCCAGTTAACTGATAGTTAATTGAACAATGAAATCTATAATTCAAAGTGCTCACCAATTTCGTCAATTTAGATATTTTATTTTTTCAGCTCTAGACTATGTATTTGATAACCTTGAATAGATTCTAATTTTCTGGTGAGATGAATCTATCTTCTTTCACATAGTTAATTTGTTTTTCTTTCAGTTTCTTTAAAATGGTAATCATGGTGGGTTTTTGTTCATTATCATCTTTTCCACTCTCTGGGTCATTTTTTAGTTAGATGACTTCTAGCTTCTCTTTTATTGCTTTTGTGGTTGTTGTCTCTTTATTATTGGCCATAATGTCTTCCTCTTCATATATGTGATTTTTAAAAAGATTTTATTTATTTACTTGAGAGAGTGAGAGAAAGAGCATGAGAGGGGAGAGGGTCAGAGGGAGAAGCAGACTCCCTGCTGAGTAGGGACCCTGATTCAAGACTGGATCCTGAAACTCCAGGATCATGACCTGAGCCGAAGGCAGTCGCTTAACCAACTGAGCCACCTATGTGCCCCTGTGTGATAATTTTTATTGTCTACTACATGTTATATATAAAGAACCATAAGAGTACAGGACAGAGTTAACTGTGACTTCATAAGTTTTAATCTTTCTTATGTTTGGAAGATAGTCTGAGTGATTAATAATTGCAACACAATTAGCAATTGAGTTTGGTCAGAAAATATTGTAGTTTTAGCAAGATACATATATCCTACAGTACCCTCTATTGAGAGCCCATATGCCTCTATTTTCTCAGCTATAAAATCAATTGGTGATTGATTATGTTCTGATACTCAAAACTTCCAAATTCAATTCTCTACCCTATATTCCAATCTCCTTCAAAAACAGGCTAATATTTTAAAGGGAAGGCAGTACATGTCCTTTAGGAAAATCCCCTTCCACTAGGTCTTTGTCCCCTGAGTACAACAGATTATAGATCTTTCTTCCTTTAAAGGCTTCAACCTGTCTCCCTAGCCTCCCACAGAGGAATTAAAATCAGCAGATGTGATGTAGAGAAACTGATTTTGAATTTGATGTCTGTTAAGTGTCAAATCTATCAACATGTTCTCTTTTATACACTAGAGTTTTCAGATTTCTCTGTTTTCAACAGAGGTCTTCTAACTGGGATGGCCAAATTGATCTTTACTTTTTATTCAGACTAATCACATTACTGGGAACAGACACTTTTGTTTGAGGGGAAAAAGTATTGACATTTCTCATTGTTTTCCTTTTTTTTTTTTAAAGTCTTTTAACCTTCATTTCCTTCACAGCTGATACTTTAAAAATATAATTTAAAAATGTGTTTGGTATTATATGATTGTTTTTATAGTTGTTTTCTGAGAGAGAAAAAAAAACCACATCTCCCAAGACCTACCTAGAATTGAAAGCATTCTCTTTATCTCATTTCATAACCTAAGAAACCCCCAAATTTGAGAGACCACTGTTATTATCATCTTATCCTGTCTTTTTTTGGTTGGAAAATTGCAATAAAAATTTTAAGTAATTTACTCAAGGTGGTAAAGGTCAGTGGTAAAGAAAATCTCAAACAAAAATTTCTGACATCTCCTCACTTTCATTTCCCTCATTATACCAAGATTAGTACTGTCACAGTCAGGAATCGGTCAGAAAAAGTAAAACCACATCAATGATTTTAGAGGGACAGTATTAAGTATAAGAATTGGGTAAACATATATGGAAGAACAGAACAAGTTAAGGGAGACATTGTCCTGCTAACTGGCAAGTAGCCATGAAATATTAACTGTAATTTCATTCAAAGAGTTGAGGAGCAAAGGGAAAAGCTTAGGGGTTACTTAAATCTAAAGGACTGTAGGGCTGACTGCATGGATCCGACACTCAGAACTCTGAGGGTAGGTTCTGCTGAGCTGGTAAAGATTTGGGATATTAGTAGAAAGCTCAAAGATCTGAGACTCAGAAAACACTGAGGATGACACACCAGACAGCTATGCTGGATCTCTCAGGCTGACAATGAAGTTGGACTGTAGAAAATTAAAATATATTTAAATATATACACAAACAAATGTTTTAGTAAAATATATATATATATACATAATATATTACATATAATATTATATAGGATAGTATATATATGTAATATATTATGTGTGTGTATATATATATATGGATATGAACTAAGTATAGCTGCCGGTATAAAACCTTATTGAGGTGATGTTGACATACGGAAAACAAATAAGATTCCCAGATTTCCAGACTCTCACTCATTCTCCCTGTTGCAGATCCCTATGGGAAGTGGCCTGGTACAGCAGGAATGTGGCCCAAGCAATGCAGTATACAAAATAGGAAGGGGATTTGAAGCTGAGAAGTAATGACTTAAAAAATTGTACACAACCCATGTGCCATGTTTTCTCCCAGAAAATATTTTTTAAAAACCCAAATTTTAGGAAAAATGAGTCTTCTAATTGCTTAATATAATGAAGAGTAAGTAGAAATATTCCAGGGGTTCCCTTTTTTAATGCATAATTATTTAGGTGCACTTTTTACGCTTGATGACTTTTGTTTCCCACTTTGACTCTGGCGAACTGATATGCTGGATTGACTCTGAACATTTTGCTGTGGTTTTGGAGTCTGACTCGGAGACTTTGGAGCCTTTTGAGGTGGCTTTTCAGTCCCACTCGGAGCCTTTTGCGCTGGCGTTGCAGACCCACTTGGAGCCTTTTGTGTTGGCTTTGCAGTCCCACTCGGAGCCTTTTGAGGTGTCTTTTCAGTCCCACTCGGAGCCTTTTGCGCTGGCTTTTCAGTCCCACTCGGAGCCTTTTGCTCTGGCTTTGCAGTCCCACTCGGAATCTTTTGCGTTGGCTTTGCAGTCCCACTCGGAGCCTTTTGAGGTGTCTTTTCAGTCCCACTCGGAGCCTTTTGAGGTGTCTTTTCAGTCCCACTCATAGCCTTTTGCGCTGGCTTTGCAGTCCCACTCGGAATCTTTTGCGTTGGCTTTGCAGTCCCACTCGGAGCCTTTTGAGGTGTCTTTTCAGTCCCACTCATAGCCTTTTGCTCTGGCTTTTCAGTCCCACTAGGAGCCTTTTGCGCTGGCTTTTCAGTCCCACTCGGAGCCTTTTGCGCTGGCTTTTCAGTCCCACTCGGAGCCTTTTGCGCTGGCGTTGCAGGTTGAGTCGGAACTTTTTCCTCTTTCTTTTTTCTCTTCAGACAAAGGCAAAGAAGACAACATAATAAGAGAAGCAACCACAAAAGTGAGAACCATAACACATGACTTTTGCTAAACTTTTCTCTCTTAGGGGGTGGGCCACTATCAACGCTACCTCCGTTGCCCCTTACTAGGCAGTTGGGTGGGTCCCACATATAGTTGCAATGGCAGTGATGTCTGTTGTTGCAAATGCCCCTCATGTTGCAGAACTCAGGTGAACAATTACTATCCAAGTGAGATATATGGACACACTTCCTGTCAATGCAGAGGTGTTCTTCACCACACTCTGTGCCATCTTGTACTTCACCAATATCAGGTTTGGGCATCCCAAAGTGGTAGTCGAGACCCCAGCAGGTGACCTCATTGAAGCGATACTGATGCACAGTAGAATGATCCCTCAAAAGGGGAATTTCTCTCACATTTGTACACTGAACTCTCCCACACAGGATGTCTGAGATATTACATTTTACATATGAAGACTTGCTGGTACCACAGTTACCAAAACGGTCACCAAGAGTGTTTACATTTTTGTAGCAATTTTGACTTGCACTCTTTGCCTCCGGGCCAAAAATCTGCTTACACAGATCATTGCGGTCATTACATCTCTTCTCATAGCAATAGGCACTTTCATTACAAGGAATTCCATCCTCCACATACACATCATCTGGGCACTGAGGGGATGATCCATCGCACCACTCTGGAAGGTCACATTCATTGGCCTCTCTTCTACACATTTCTCCAGATGGTAATAACTGGCAGTCTTTGCAACAAAGTCCATGAGCACAAGTAGACCCATAAGTCATAGTGCAGTTTGATAGACAACAGGCATCTTTTGCACAATTCTGTAAAGGTCCACAGTCACACTCCTCTTCTTCTTCAACAATACCATCCCCACAACGCTTCCTTGAAAATATATCCTTTGTGTATATCTCGTAGAACATACATTTTGCTTCGTGTATAGTATATGACCAAAAAAAAGAAAGACTACAATTGCTAAATGTTGTTATTGGTGGGTTTGAAGTATGCATTATACATCTGAAGCGTCCACATGTACAAAAATCACCATCATGAAACATACCCAAATTATGGCCAATATGATGAGCTATTGCAATTCCAACCAAGGTCAAGGATCTGTCTAACATAGTAACAATTGCACAACTATAGAGTGGTTGACACATCCCTCTAACATAACCTAAACCACTCATTCCTCGTACTGGTTTATGCATAAAAAGATGTGCAGTATCATGTGGCAGGCGGGGAGCAAGGTTATCCTTTTTCCAAAGGCAAAAATATTTCAGAGATCTCCTTATATCATTAACTTCAATGTAGTTTTTTTTAGTCCAGAACTCCATACCAAACAATAACAATCTAATACCCAATATCTCATAAATGGAATCTGCTATATTTATCATAGTATATAGTTCTTCATTATACTTTGAAATATTCTTTTTTATATGAAGATATAGAGTATGGTCCACCACCACTACTAGTTCAACAATAAGAAAATGGCGCCACCAGCTCCCATAACCAGTTTGCTTCTGAGTGAAATTATTAATCTCTTGAGACTCCAGTTGGGGTAAAATTTCCTCTAGCACAAAGTCAGAGTTCATTTCTGAAAACTGAGTCTCTTCACTCTCCATTTTATATATCAGATGTTCAAATTTAGTAGAAAAAGTCATGGGCTTAATTTCATAAGCACTGTCATTTATCTGTAACAATCCTCGGAAGCCACCAAAACAGGAACTGAGGGCAACCAGAGATTCTGGATCCCCCTCCACATAACCATGATAGTAGCAGTCATGGTGAACAAAGGGTTGGTCCTCAAGGAGAGCACCTTGGTCTGTGTAGGTATACACTGGGAGGTGCCTGGACAGCAAATACTTCTTGACCTTTATGTGGAAAATGTGTCTCTTGCCCCCAAAATGCAGGCTGTAAGAGAGCCAGTCTGAAGGCTTCATGCCTCTTCCAGTGCCAAGTATCTTCAAAGGAATCACCACTTCTGGGGGACTATGGTATCGGGAGTGGTCAGCCTCGGTGTGTCCACAAAAGGACAGAAACACCCCAAGCCAGTACAGCAGAAGTATGATCCTCAAGTCCAACAGAGCTTTAATCATAGTCATTATAAAATCACCACTATGGAAACATTAGTCCAGAGAAGAAGGAAGGCAAAACTGACAGTCATAAGTGCTCTGGCTTCTTAGCCTGAGCTGGTCAGTGTGCAGGGCTAATTGTTGAGGATCTGTCTTCTGGCAGAGTTGAACCATTAGAATATCAGCCCTGTAAGTAAAGCATGTGGATGAAAGTGGTTATGCCTGGTGGAGAAAAAGAGAGAGGCACAAAATAAAAGTAGTTAGTGTTTTGATAAAGGAATGACTCAGGAAACTTCCTAGATTTGTTCTTACATATTGACAGAGCAGAGAGGGGCTGAGGGTATGTAGAAGAATGAAAACTGGCCATAGATTTATAGTTAGTAAACCTAGTGCTTTTGACCAGAACACACACTACCTTGATAATAATAACAATTCAGTGTGTGAACACACTGTGAAAGGAAAATAAGGTTGGGAATGATGATGGGAAAATAAGGATTTATTGTGTTACTCTATAAATATGCATATCATGAACATCTCCAAAATAAGTAGTTAAAACAAAAGGGTCTTGAGGGTAAAATGATCATATATTGCTGAGATTGTTTCAATTTACACACGTTAACTTAGCATAAGTAATAATACCTCTTCTT
Source organism: Mellivora capensis (assembly GCA_004024625.1). Taxonomy (NCBI): domain Eukaryota; kingdom Metazoa; phylum Chordata; class Mammalia; order Carnivora; family Mustelidae; genus Mellivora; species Mellivora capensis. The sequence continues at coordinate 56,722 of PISX010009976.1, read as the reverse complement.
TTTTTCAAACTCAAGTGATAAATTACTTATTACATAAGAGACTTTTTTTAAAGCACTCTGATGTTATTCTTTCATCTCTTTTATGGTGCTTACCATACACCACCCAAGAGCAAAAATGTTTATCTCAATTTCTTTTTTTCTTCCCTACCTTATTCTCCTTACTAGGCTTTTCAGACTGGAAATACTCAAGAGCATTATTGTGTCTTTCACAAATGTTAATATCTTCTATAATGTCTATCTTAATTCTTTATATAACAAAAACGATTGACTTGACTTTTATTGTTCCTTGGAGTGTTACTCAAAAGTATTTATTACATTTTCAATGCAGAACATTGTTTGAAAATTGTGGCCAATTAAGTTTCTGGAACAAGACCATATAAACTCAGTTTCCTTGCTTATTGCCTCTAAATTCAACTAACTACCCTGAAAATAATTCAATAATAAAAAAATAAAACAACCTCTGAAAGCTAAAAATCAAAGGCAGATTGGCTAGAGACCTCAAGACTTAAGGAATGTTAACCAGGTGAATTCACTGAGTTTTCTTTTAATTTCTCATGTATAGACCAAATTGGGCACTGGGGAGGTCTTTAACATAGAACCGCAAGCATAGACAAAAAACCCCTCAAGAACAGTTTGCTCTTTCTGAATGAATGACAGAGAATGAAAAAAAAAAACACAATAAAAAGCCAATAAGGTGTTCTAGCACCTGCTTTGAGCCAAGACACATGTGTGATTCAGAGTGGCAACTTCAAAGACCTATAGGTCAATGCAAAACATAGTCCATAGTCAGTGCACTGGTGGACTGTTTAATCCCCCTACTTTGAGAGTATAATAGGCCTGACAGGCAAGTCTAATCCTCATCAATGTCCAGGTAACTAGTTAACTGATCTGCCTTAAGAGGCAGCAACAAAATCCCAAGAATCTGACCCAACTTCAGCTCAAAAACTAAAGCAGAAAATAGGAGCCTCCATTATAAAGCTTGGTATCTCCCACCTCTCCACCAAGAGACATAAAGAGACAGAAATTCTGGCTTCTGTTCCTCCCGTCTCCACATCTAAGCATGGCTCAATGACACCAGGTAGTCCACAAAAGGCACCAGACTAGATCAAGCCAAAAAAAAAAAAAAAAAAAAAAGGATCACTGGACTCCTACAGGTCATGGCTAATTATTTAGTTGAAAAAGAGACAAAGACTGGAAAAGAATGAAGAAAATAAACGACTTGTAGAACACCAGCAAGACCACCAAGATATATGTGATGGAAGTACCCAAATAAGAAGAGAAAGGACCAGAAAAGTCATTCAAAGAAATAGTGGCTAAAGATTTCCCAAATCTAAGGAATGAAATGGGCATCCAGATGCACAAAGCCCAAAATATCTCAAATAAGAAGAACCAAAGAAATCCATCCCAAGACTTACTATAATCAAATTACAAAAGGTCAACACAAAAAGTTTTGAAAGTGGCAGGAGAGAGCAATATGCCACATTCAAAAGAATCACCATAAGACTATGAGTGAAATTTTGAACAGAAGTTTTGCAGATCTGGAGGCAGTAAAATGATGTAGTCAAAATGTTTAAAGGAAAAAAAAAACTATCAACCAAGAATACTATATTTGGGAAAATAGTCTTTTAAAATAAAGGAGACATAAAGATATACCCAGACAAACAAAAGTTAAGGGAGTTTATCACTATTAGAACTGCCTTATGAGAGATGCTAAAATGAGTTTTTCATGTTGGAAAGAAAAGGATGCTAAATAGCAACATGATAGGGTAAAGAAATGAAAGACAAAAATATATATGCATTCATATCCATATATAATATATATATTAATATATACATACATATATTCATACATATACATATATATGAATATGATATTACTCTGTAGTGAGTAAAGCACTTTTAACTCTAGTATAAAAGAGATAAAAGTATTCAAAATAATTATAACTCTAAACCATGTCAAAAGATACACAATAAGAATAGATGTAAACTGTGGCAATAAGATAAAATGCAAACTGAAGGAAAGATAAAGTATAGAATTTTGGTATGTGATTGAGCTTAAGTTATTATCAGCTTAACATAGGCTACCTTAACTATAAGATATGTTATATAAGCCCCAAGGTAAACCCCCCCAACACACACATTATAGAAATTACAGACAAATACAGAGAAAGGAACCAATGACCATAAATATGCAAACAGAAAATCAACAAAACACAAAGGAAGATGAGAGGAAAAGACCCCAAAAAAAGAAAAGTAAGATTAATGGAAAAGTAGCAAAATATCAATATTAAATTTTTCCCTATTCATAATTTAAAATTAAACTCCTCATGAGAAGACACAAAGTGACTGAATGGATTTATTTATTTATTCATGACTGAATGGATTTAAAAAATAAGGCTCAATGGCAACCTCCTTGACCTCAGCTGCAGCCACTTCTTAGAAACATCACCAAAGGCAGGGGAAGCAAGGGCAAAAATGAACTATTGAGACTTCATCATGATCAAAAGCTTTGCGCAGCAAAGGAAACAGTTAACAAAACCAAAAGACAACCGATAGAATAAGAAAAGATATTTGCAAATGAAATAACAGATAAAGGGCTAGTATCCAAACTCTATAAAGAACTTACCAAACTCAACACCCAAAGAACAAATAATCTAATCAAGAAATGGGCAGAAGACATGAACGGACATTTCTGCCAAGAAGACATCCAAACAGACACATGTGCCAACAGACACATGAAAAATTGCTCAACATCAGCCAGCATCAGGGAAATACAAATCAAAGCCACAGTGAGATACCATCTTACACCAGTCAGAATGGCTAAAATTAACAAGTAAGGAAATGACAAGTGAGGATGTGGAGAATGAGGAGCCCTCCTACACTGTTGGTGGGAATGCAAGCTGGTGCAGCCACTCTGGAAAACACTATGGAGGTTCTTGAAAATTGAAAATATAGCTACCTATAACCCAGCAATTGCACTACTGGGTATTTACCCTAAAGATACAAATGTAGTGATTCGAAGGGGCGTGTGCACTCCAATATTTATTGCAGCAATGTCTACAACAGCCACACTATGGAAGGAGCCTAGATGTCCATCAACAGAAGAATGGATAAAGAAGATGTGGTATATTCATGCAATGGAATATTATGCAACCATCAAAAAATCCCAAAATTTTGCCATTTGCAATGATGTGGATGGAGCTAGAGGGGTATTATGCTGAGTGAAATAAGTGAGAGAAAGATAATTATCATATGATCTCACTGATATGATGAATTTGAGAAATGGGACAGAGGATCATAGGGGAAGGGAGGGAAAAATGAATGAAACCACAGAGGGAGACAAACCAAACTCTTAATCTCAGGAAACAAATGAGGGTTGCTAGAGGGGAAGGATGGGGTGGCAGGGTGATGGACATTAGGGAGAGTATGTGCTATAGTGAATTCTGTGAATTGTGTAAGACTGATGAATCACAGACCTGTACCCCTGAAGCAAAGAATACATGTTAATAAAAAAATAAGGCTCAATATATGCTGTGTAGAAAAAAACTCACTTTAAATTAAAAAAATAAAACACAGGGCACCTGGGTGGCTCAGTGGGTTAAAGCCTCTGCCTTCAGCTCAGGTCATGATCCCGGGGTCCTGGGATCGAGCCCCACATCGGGCTCTCTGCTCAGCGGGGAGCCTGCTTCCTCCTCTCTCTCTTCCTGACTCTCTGCTTACCTGTGATCTCTGTCTGTCAAATAAATAGGTAAAATCTTAAAAAAAAACACACAAACTAAAAATTAATATGGATAAAGATATTCTATATAAATGGTCACCAAAAGAGAGAGGAAATGACTACACTTGTATCTGATAGAAGAGAGTCTAAGTCAAAACTGACATAAGAAATGCATACATATATACATGTATATGCATCTAAAGTAAATATTCACAGAACAGAAGGGAAAAATAGATAGTGTTACAATAAGAGTAGGACACTTCAATACCCCACTTTCAATACATGACAGAACCTCTAGACTATATATCAACAAGGAAATAAAGGACTTAAATAGCACCACTAACCAAATCTATCTAAGAGACATATACAGAATATTCTACCCAATAACAGCAGGATACACATTATTCTCAAGTACCCATGTATATTTCTCCAAAATAGATTACACATTTGGTCACAAAATAAAATCCTAACAAATTTAATATTTTGAAATTACACTAAGGTATATTTTGTAATCACAATGGAATAAAACTAGACATCAAAAGCAGAAGGAAAAGCAGAAAATTCACAAGTGGGTTGAAAAATTAAAACATATTCTGGAACAGCATGGGTCAACAAAGAAATCAGAAAATAAACTAGAAAATACCTTGAGACAAATAAAAATGAAAACACACATACTAAATGTTATGGGATGCAGGAAAAGTTGCAATAGAAGTAAAGTTCATAGTGATAGGTACCTCAAGAAATAAGGAAAACCTCAAATAACTTAATTATGTACCTCAAGGAACTAAGAAAAGAACAAACAAAACTGAAAGCTGATAGAAGGAGGGAAATAACAAAGGTCAGAGCAGAAATAAATGAAATAGAGACATAAAGACTATAAAAAAGATCACTGAAACTAAGAGTTGGTTCTCTGAAAAAAATAGCCAAAGTTGATAAGCCTTAAGTTTGACCCAACAAGAAAAAAAGAAACAGGGTTCAAATAAATAAAATAAAAAATGAAAAAGATGTTACAACTGATACTACAGAAATACGAAGGATCATAAGGGACTACTATAAACAATTATGCACCATGATCAAGAGGGATTCGTCCCTGGGATACAAGGGTTGTTAGCATATAAAAATCAATTACAGTGATACACCAAGTTTAAATAATTAGGTATAAAGTCATGATCATCTAAAAAGACCCAGAATAGGTGTTTGACAAAATTCACCATACTTTCATTACAAAAACTCTCAAAAAACTAGGAATAGAGGGTAATCACCTCAGCATAATAAAAGCTATAAAGAAAGTCCGAGAGCCAACATTATATGCAATTTGGAAAAAAGGAAAGATTTTCCTCTAAGATCAGGAGTAAAGCAAGGATGCCCGTTTTCTCTATCCCTATTCAACATACTATTGGAAGTCCCAGTCAGAGTAATTAGGCTAGAAAAAAAAGAAATAAAAGGCATCCAAATTGTGAAGGAAGGGATAAAATTGTCTTCTCTTTGCAGCCAACATGATCCTATATACAGAAAACACTAAAAATTCTATTTAAGAAAAAAGCTGTTAAAAATAATATAGGAATTCATTAAAGGTGCAGAACACAAAGTTAACATGAAAATCAGTTGCATTACCATGCACTGACAATAAATAATCTGAAAGGAAATTAGGGAAACAATCTCATTTATAGTTGCACAAAAGGAATAAAATACTTAGGGATAAATTTCAACAGATGAAAGACTTGTACACTGAAAACTATAAAACATATGTACCAATAGTAAATCATGATTTGAAAGAGAAATGACAAGGGATGCCAATATTGAGATAAATCATATGCTAAAATTATCCGACCAGAATTTTAAAGCAGTCGTTATAAAAAGAGCTTCAATAAACAGTTACAAATATCTGGAAACAAATAAAAACATTGAAAAATCTCAGCAGAGAAGTAACAATAATAAAAAAAGAACAACTGAACATCCATAGGTAAATAAAATGAACCTCAACTAAAACATATCTTAAACAAAAATCTCAAAATTAATCAAACACTTAAATGTTAAATGAAAAACTATAAAACTTTAAGAACAAAATATAAGACAAAATCTTCAGGGTGCCTGCTTGGGTGGCTCAGTCAGTTAAGCACCTGACTCTTAATTTTGGCTTAAGTCATGATCTTGGGATAAAATAAGTAAGTAGTAAGTAAGTAAATAAATAAATAATAAATACATTTCTAGGCCAAAAATTCAGTTAAGGATGAAAAGAGACATTACACATTGGAAGAAATTATTTTTAAATTACATATCTGAAAAAGAAATTATATTTATAATATATAAAGAATTCTCAAAGTCAATATTATAAAATAAGCAATCTGATTACAAAATGGTCAAAAGGCATAAATAAACATTTTTTCAAAGAGGATATACAGATGTATAATAACATAAAAAATATCATCAACATAATTAGCCAGAAGAAAAATATTAATTCAAACCAGCATGAGCTATCATTATACACCTATTAGAATGGCTAACATAAATTCATCTGGACTATTCTGTGATTTCTAGATCCCTCTTTCACAAAATCCAACAATAATATTATTTCTAGTCAACCTTTTTTCCAGGAGAATTCCCGGTACATAATGCTTTTATTAAAACTTGGCTCTCAACAGTTTGAAGCCCTCTATCTAGAAGCTTCCCATTTTTAAATCCCCATACACGATATGGTTCAGAGGCTAGAGTGTTATTGCTTGCATTGTTGATGATAATTCCAAACCCCTAATTCAGGAATGATTTCACTAATAGCTTTTGACTTTTATTTCTTACTCTTCAGTAAACCTTCCAAACCAATCCTACACAAATCTCAATTTGTTTTCTCATCTAAACTTATTTCTCAAAATCATAGAAACTTTAACTGAATACCTTTTTTTAAATTTCATACTGTAATTTTTCAGTAAGGTACTGGCTTTTACTTCTCTCCCTAAGTAGCCTCATTCCAGACTTCATCAATTCAACCAACTAAATTGGTCAAAATCCTCCACCTGAACTCAACTGATGCTCACACCTGCTTTACCTTACAACAAAATAGCTACCACTGATGGATCAAAAGAAACAATGACAATGACACAGAGAACATGACATCTAGGTGAAGCTTAAAAGCGTCAGACAAACTGAGAACTGGAGTGTCATAGCCTGAGTTTCCAGACTAACAGATAAACTCATGACATATTTCAAACCTTCTGTTCTTCCAATGCATGTATTTTGTTCTGTTGTATAGTGCCTTCATAACTCTCTGACTTCCAACACTTCCTCAAGGTGTCTGTGATTGAAGATCTACATTCTGTTTACTATGGTTGACTTTCAAATTAGTTTATATGACTAAATCAAGGGTTCTTGATTTTACCCTTGTTTAATAAAGAATTTGATATTCATGTTTATATTTCCTATGTGGATTCATATTAATGGGGAAAAGTACTTCCAGGCTGAACATTTTCTTGGTCATTGAGATTTCAAGAGAGCTGGAATCACCTGAAAGCATTTATAGTTCTAATAAGAAGATAGCTTATTTCACAAAATGCCTGGAGAAAGGGACATCATTAGATGAGATTTCTGAGACAAACATGTTTGCATGAGTAAAACCCTAATATTTTTGTCTTCTGTGTCTTTTCTTTATCTATCTAATTTGCTTGAGATATGTGTATATATACATACACACACACACATATATATATGTATATATATATATATTCACTACACACTATGGAATATAATTTTCATGAAAGAAAAATTCTGGAAGATATTTCATTATTGATAGAGAACCTAAGCCATGTAAATCTTCAATAAGTTTATTCCTTAGAATTCAGGCTGGAAAAAGATAATAAGAAGAGCTGGCTGAGGTTATCCACAGAAGCAGTAATTATTTATGATTCCTCTAATCTTGGAAGTTAGATGTGGAGCAGAGGAGAGGTTTTCTCTGGGTATGTATCACTCTCTGTTGGTGTCTTTCCATTAGACCTTCTATTCTAGTAGTCTAGGTCAGCAGTATTCAGCTCACTGATCTTTTTCTACTTCTCTGACTTCAGTCAAATCACCCAAGTGGAACAAATTTGAACATAAGCATTTAATTTTCTTTAACTTAAATAAATGAATGTGTGATAATATTTTGTTACCAGAATATTAGACAGAAGACTAAAGTAACAAAACACAACTATTATGAGAAAAAAATGGATCTGTTTTTTCTTTAAATATTCTAGGCCAGATTAGAATAAAGAGTATAACAATCAGTTTAGTCAATTTATTAAACAAATGGCCTTGTTTTTTTCTAATGCATTTTTAATATTAATTTTTCTAAGCCTTTACCCAGGTAGAATATGTGAGTCTTTGTGTTAATTTTGTTTTTATTGAACAGCAAATAGTTTAGAACAGTTCTACTATTTAGTATTGGTTTAGACTTAGAGTTTCTACTTATCTATTGGATACCTAAATTTTAAGTTGTTTTACCTATTTGAAGAGAAATTATAAATCACATATTCTAGTTTAGGAACTTTGAAAATATTTGTACACACCAATTGAATTTTATATATTGGACCACTCCATATTTAACCAATGTGAAACAAAACCAAATAGAATGGTGTTTTAATTATTTTTTTAAGATTTTATTTATTTATATGACACACACAGAGAAAGAGAGGGAGGGAGAGAAGGAACACAAGCAGGGGGAGTGGGAGAGGGAGAAGCAGGTTTCCTACTGAGCAGGAAGCCCAATGCAGGGCTCCATCCCAGGACCCTGGGATCATTACCTGAGCCAAAGGCAGATGCTTAATGACTGAGCCACCCAGGCACTCCTAAAATGGAGTTTTAAAATGAAATATAAAACCAAATGAAATAAAATAGTTTTTGCTATGGTAAAGAAACTCTCAAATTTTGTATTTGTTGATTTATCTGTCGTACTAAGAGGGATTTATTGTTGTTAGATTCTATTCCTCAGTAAGCTCTGAAGCAAGGTTGTCAGGTAAGAGAGAACAATGGAAAGAATGTGGTAAGTTCAAAGAAGCTATGAAAGTTTTATTAGATATCACATTGGTGATTGTCTCTTACACCGTAACCTCTCTTATATAGCAAGGTTTGCATAAATCTCATTTAAGTAAATAAGTGTAAGCTTATTTAGAGTTATAACCTAATCTCTCAAACTAACTTATATTACTTGAAGTAAAAGACCGTGATTTTTATTTATTTTAATTCATGTATCCTTTTCCCAGAACTATTGCCCCACAGAAAATATCTTACAAAAACAACTGCCTGTATGTATGAATGTACTGAGCTGGACTGGGTCATACCTAACATTTACATGTGTTTATCTTGTTAATTACTTAATTAGTTGTAATGAATTAAGAAGTTCTTAATTAGTTGTAATGAATTAAGAAGTTCAAGTTATAAAGCATAGTTTTATTATAATTGATTAATAGATTCTATGTCCTGGACAAGAAAATACTGTCAAAAAGTCTGAAAACTGCCTATCTTCCCAAGAAAATCATAGTATAAAGCCTAAAGGCTTATCTCAAACGAAGAATAAAAGATGGAGAGGTTGCCTTGATACTCTGTGGTTCTTTAATTCTGATTTGAGGGAGAGAGTATATGTATATAGTATCTGTGTAGTATATATAATGTATAATATACAGATAAGTATAAGAACATATAGGTGTAATATATAAGAAAACTGATACAATTATAGAACTTTTCTTAGAGACAGGGCAATAGTTTCTAAATTCCTTTTCTTTAAAGATTTTACTTACTCATTTGACAGAGAGAGAGAGAGAGAGAGAGAGAGAGTGAGCTAGAGAGCACAAATGAGGGAGGAGAAGCAGGCTCCCTGCCAAGCAGGGAACCCCATGCAGGGAACCCCATGCCAGAACCTGGAACCTGGGACCATGACCTGAACTGAAAGCAAATGCTCGGCTGACTGAGCCATCCAGTTGCCCCTATGACAATAGTTTCTATGCATCAATTGGAGCACCCAGAATTAGGGGAGCAGAGGATATCTTCTCTGACACTTGATGACTTTCAACTAAAGACCGAATGATCATCACTGTCCTAGTTACTAAATACATAAATATGACAAAAATATAATTCTTTTCGGAAAGATGTATAGTAATTTGTTGGTATTCAAGTATGTATTATTCTGCCAGGGCTGTCATATTAAGGAACTACACCCTGGATGGCTTAAACCACTGAAATTTATTTTCTCACAGTTCTGGAGGCTAAAATTCTGAGATCTAGGTGTTGGCAGGATTGATTCTGCCAAGGAACATGAGAGAAGGTTCTGGACCATTTCTTTCCCTGAATCTTCACATTATGCTCACTCTGTAAACGTCTGTGTCAAATTTCCCCCTTTTTTTTTTTTTAAGATTATTTATTTATTTATTTATTTGAGAGAAAGAGAGAGATCATGAGCAGGAGGGAAGGGCAGAGGGCGAAGCAGACTCCACGCTGAACAGGAAGCCCAGCTTGGGACTCAATCCCAGAACCCCGAGATCATGACTGAAGCTGAAGGCAGATGCTTAACTGACTGAATCACCAAGGTGTCCCTAAATTTTCCCTTCTTATAAGAATACCACTCATACTGGATTAAAGTACACCTTAATGCTCTCTTTTTAACTTAATTATCTCTTTAAAGGATTTCCAAATGCAGTCACATTGTAAGGTACTTGGGGTTTGGACCTCAACATATGATTTTTTTTTTAATTTTTTTAAAAATTTATTTATTTGTCAGAGAGAGGGAGAGAGAACGAGAGAGCACAGGCAGACAGAGTGGCAGGCAGAGGCAGAGGGAGAAGCAGGCTCCCTGCCGAGCAAGGAGCCCGATGTGGGACTCGATCCCAGGACGCTGGGATCATGACCTGAGCCGAAGGCAGCCGCTTAACCAACTGAGCCACCCAGGCATCCCAACATATGATTTTTTTTTTAATGGTGCAATTCTTCCTTTAATCATGTACATAATTATGCTAAGAACAAGAATGTAAATTCTGAAACAAAAGAGAGAATAAATGGATTGAATTTATATATGCAAATTAACAAGTTATTTGTTACCATTTAGTTATATATGTGTGTTTATATTCATACATATATAAGCATTTGTTACTTGTACACATATAGCATAAATTTATTTATACCATATAAAACTTTTTTTTTTTCAACAACACTGTTATTTTCTTTCTGGTATGCAGATCTGGAGTAATTTCCAATGAGGTAATTGGAAAATAATCAAAAGAGTATAGATAAAAGTGGGGCACATGGGTGGTTCAGTCAGTTAAGCATCTGCTTTTGGCTCAGGTCATGATCCCAGGGTCTTGGGATAGAGTCCTACTGAGGCTCCCTGCTCAGCAAGGAGTCTGCTTCCCCTCTCTCTGCCCTTTCCTGCTCCCTGCTGGTGCTCTTTGTCTCTTGCTCACTCTCTCTCTCTCTCTCTCATATAAATAAATAAAAACTTTCTTTAAAAAAATGTGGATTGGCGATTCACAGACATGTACCCCTGGGGATAAAAATACATTATATGTTTATAAAAAATAAAAAAAATTAAAATTAAAAAAAAATAAATGTAGACCGGCAAAAAAAAATGTGGATTAAAGTAAAAATTGTAAAAGAATTATAATTCACTGATTATGCAATGAAAACTTGAGAAATATAGAGAAAAATGAGAAAACACAAATTTAGAACTTTTCATGTTACTTGCAGGGAAAAAAGTGTACTTAATATATAGAAGCAATTTAACATAATGCAACATAGTACAGTCAAGCAAAAGAGGGAAATAAAAGGCATCTAGTTTGAAAAGGAGGAAGTAAAACTGTACAAACGGCGTGATCCTGCACATCAAAAGTACTAAGAAACATAGCATCTGCCTTCCACTCGGGTTATGATGTCGGGTCCTGGGTGTAGCCGGGCTCCCTGCTCAACCAGGAGTCTGGTTCTCTCTCTCCTTTTGCCCCTACCCCTGCTCATTCTCTCTCTCTCTCAGATAAATAAAATCTTTAAAAGAATAAAATATAAAATGATAGTAAAAAAGACAATGATGATGATGTTGAAAGAGATAAAGATGCTAATGATAATTTTTGTAAGTTAAGTACTAGAAAATAAGGAGGGTAATTTTTCCAGTGACAGGTCTTTCCATGTGATGGGAAAGTCTTTGTGGCCATTGAATTTTCCAGGGTGCAGCTACTTTCTTCTCCCTCTCTCTCTCTCTCTCTCTCTCCTTTTTCCCCTAGAATTATCCCTTGTATCCCAAAATACCAATAGCATCAGTGAGGGAGAAGGACCTTGTGAGTTTCAAATTAGGAAATGAGTTTCATAAAATTCAAGGAACTATAAGTTATGTGTAATTATGAGGTATGAGAATTCTCACATATTTCCCCCCGAGGCATTAGAAATTTATAATGCACATTTATTTAATGGTTCATTACAAGGAAGTGATCACAGTGTCATAGTGGGTCTACTGCTACTAATATATTTCTTTTTACCACTACAAAGGTCATTTTTGAAAGTTTATGTATTTGATTTTTTTCAAAGCTATTTATATATTCTCCTTTAAGTTTCCTTCTTGTATGGACTTATGACTTAAACTGATATAAAACTAAACATAGGTAATCAGTGTAATTAAAGAAAATCTAAATTGTAATAACAACTCACATTAGTTCTATTGTCTATTTTATGACTCTAATGCAGTTGGGAATATTTCATGCTCATTACTGCAAATGAGAAGGATTCTATAACAATCTAGAATTTTGAAAACTAATTTGAGGGGCACCTGGGTGGCTCAGTGGGTTAAAGCCTCTGTCTTCAGCTCAGGTCATGATCCCACAGTCCTGGGATCGAGCCCCACATCGGGATCTCTGCTCAGTGGGAAGCCTGCTTCCCCCTCTCTCTGCCTGCCTCTCTGCCTACTTGAGATCTCTCTCTGTCAGGTAAATAAATAAAATCTTTAGAAAAAAAAACCAATTTGACTTGTACAGAAATATTTAAATTATTCCTATTTATTATCATTACATTAAATATATTTTATATTTAAAGCAGACATGCCAAAGGGAAAAAAATACCTAAACTGTTTTAGGATAAGAAATAAAACAATAATTAGAGAAACAATATCACTGGGTTTCAAATAAATTATATGCCAAAACCAATTTTGTTTTGATTCACTTATCATGAAGTATTTTGATTCAAAGTATGATACCCCTGAAAAGTCAAATCACATTTTTAAAAAATCTTATCCACTCTATAAAGACCTCACTAGTTTCATCTTTCACTAGAACATTTCTCCCTCCAAGTGTCATTGTGACATTCTTCTATTAAGAATGATAGAGGGCACCTAGGTGGCTCACTGGGTTAAGTGCCTGCCTTCAGCTCAGGTCATGATCTCAGGGTACTGGGATGGGGCCAGGATCCTTGCTCAGCAGGGGTCAGCTTCTCCTTCTGTCCTTCTCCCAAACTTGCTCGTGCTCTCTCTCAAATAAATAAGTAAAACCTTTAAAAATATAGGCAAATCATAAGAGACTCAATCTCAGGAAACAGAGGTTTGCAAGGGGGTTGGGGGGAGAAGAATAAGTTGGCTGGGTTATGGACATTGGGGAGGGTATGTGCTATGGTGAGTGCTATGAATTGTGTAAGACTGATGATTCACAGGGACGCCTGGGTGGCTCAGTGGGTTAAAACCTCTGCCTTTGGCTTGGGTCACGGTTCTAGGGTCTTGGGATCAAGCCCCACATTGGGCTCTCTGCTCAGTGTCCCTGCTTCTTCCTCTCTCTATGCCTGCCTCTCTGCCTACTTGTGATCTCTGTCTGTCATTTTATTTATTTTTTGACAGACAGAGATCACAAGTAGGCAGAGAGGCAGGCATGGGGTGGGGGGAAGCAGGCTCCCCGCTGAGCAGAAAGCCTGATGTGGGGCTCGATCCCAGGACCCTGGGATCATGACCTGAGCTGAAGGCAGAGGCTTTAACCTATTGAGCCACCCAGGCGCCCCAATAAATAAAATCTTTAAAAAAAAGACTGATGATTCACAGACCTATACAGACCTATACCCCTGAAGAAAATAATACATTAATAATACACCATATATATATATTTTTTTTACAGAGATCACAAGATCTCTGATCACAAGAATTAATACACCATATATATATACATATATATATATGGTGTTCATATGCCTGGCTGATACAGTCCGACTTAAGCATCCGACTCTTGGTTTCAGCTCTGGTCCTGAGATCCAGCCCTGAGTGGGCCTGCCTGTTCAGCACGGGATCTGCTTGGGATTTTCTCCCCCTCTGCCCTTCCTGTTCATGCTTTCTCTCTCTCTCTCAAATAAGTAAATAAATCTTTGGGGAAAAATGATATGGGGTGCTTAGGTGGTTAATTAAGAGTCTGACTTCAGCTCAGATCTTGATCTCGAGGTCTGGGGATGGAGGCCCATGTCTGGCTCCTGACTCAGTGGGAAGTCTGCTTATCCCTTTCTCTCTGCCCCTCCCCCTCCTTATGTTTTCTGTTTCTCTATCAAATAAGTAAAATCTTTAAAACAAAAAGAATGATTGGGACACCTGGGTGGCTCAGTTGGTTAAGCGGCTGCCTTCGGCTCAGGTCCTGATCCCAGCATCCTGGGATCGAGTCCCGCATCGGGCTCCTTGGTCGGCAGGGAGCCTGCTTCTCCCTCTGCCTCTGCCTGCCACTCTGTCTGCCTGTACTTGCTCTCTCTCCCTCTCTCTGTGACAAATAAATTAAAAAAAAAAAAAAAAAGTTAAAAATTAAAAAAAAAAATAAAAAAAAAAAAATAAAACAAAAAGAATGAAATAGTGTTCAATATGTTTTCCTCTCTATAAATTGGTTATTGTGTTTTAAATTATATTTTTAGTAGAAAATCTTATAGGCAAATCCTCTGTATGGTAGAGGAAAGGGTGGAAAAATAAACTTTAAAATAACAGAATTAAAAATTCAGTAAGAAGTGTAAACATTTTTTCATACATACTGATTACTTAATTTCATATGTAAAATTTCTATTTGAAGTTATCAACTTTTGCTGTCTCTGGATATGATGTTGTAAAATAGAAATACATTGAATTCCTTTTCTCAGTGTTAGTTTCTATTAATCATGGTTTTCTAACAGTACAAAACAAGTTAGTGTTAATAATTAAGTCAGTCATCAATTATCAGTGACATGATATGAAAAATTATTGGAACACTCTACAAACTGGAAAAGCAAGAGCTGTTGCCACCTGAATCCATTGATATATTTTAGTATCTCAAAAAAGTGAGACAACCAGTTTGTGTGTGTGTGTGTGTGTGTTTCATGATATAATATGAAGTACACAGGACTATCTATGAAGTATTTTTGCTAAAAGACTGGGCCTGGCTGTAATCAAACCTTTAGAGTAAATTTCATTTTACATGGAAAAAACAGATGAACAGGAAAAGTTTCAAATGTACCTGAAAATATGAACAGTACATGCAGAATGTGGTATATTCCCTGGGACAACTATATTGGTTTCTTCAATAAATTAATGGCATTAACAACGCCACCACTAGAAGTGGGGATGGGAGACAAAACTAAAATACAAGAAACTTCACAACCTAATACAAATGTAATACATGGACCTTCATGGATTCTGATTCACATAAACAAATGGTATATTTTTTGTGACATCAGAAAATCTTGCATGTTAGTTCATATCAAGGAAACACTTGATAATTTTCTTTGAAATAATACCGGTTTTACTGTTGTATAAGAATATATACTTTTTCAGAGACTCAGTTGTAAAATGATATGTGGAATTTTTTAGCAAACAAATTTTTATAGCAAACAAATGTGTATATAAATCACATATAACAAAATCATGATAATTTGGGTAATACATACATTGTACTTATATCACTGTTTCAAATATATTTTTAAAACTATAATAATCTTGTTAAGTATGATATTTTCAAGGACAGAAACAAAATGAAAAACTTGTTTGGAGAAAAATAACAAATATTAGTTTAAACATGATTTGACCTTATTTTTTTTTCCTCTTCAACTACTTTTAGGGATTAAATTAACAGACCCTTAGATGGAGGTGGGATGTAATATGTTATTTATCGATTAAATACCAGATACTATTTTTCTCATAAACTATTTGTATTTAAAAATTAAAGGAATGTGTTATAAATTGAAATTTGTCTTTTCAAAATTCAGATGCCGAAGTTCTAACCCTTGGTATCTTAGAATGTGACTATATTTAAAAATTTGGCTTTTTAAGAGCTAATTAAGTTAAGAGTCTGTATTTTGGTTTGTCTCTCTCTCTTTTTTTTTCCTTTGTTCAATTGTTAGGCTTCTAAATTCCATATTTGAGTGAAATCACATGGTATTTGTCTTTCCCTGAGTCTAGAGGGGAGGTGGGTGGGAAGATGGACGAAACAGAAAGGGATTGAGAGTAGACTTATCTTGATGAGCACTGGGTAATATATGGAATTATTAAATCACTATATTGTAAACTGAAACTAATATAATGCTATATGTTACTACCTATACTGGAATTAAATTTTTTAAAAACCTTGGAAGAGTTAATTAAGTTAAAATTAGGCCCTTAGTGTGAGTCCTAATAAAATATGACTGCTGTGCTTATAAAGAGAAAACAAAATAGGGCATAAAGAAAAGCAGGAATGTACAAACATAAAATTCCATGTGAGGACACAGTCAAAAGGCAGCCATCAGCAAGTGGATAAGAAAGTATATGTTCAAAGAAAGAAAGGAAGGAAGGAAGAAATACGCTCACAGTCAAATAGGTCTATAGTTTGGTCCTGCAGAATCTAGAACATCCTGCAGCCTTCCTTTATTTTTTTCTTTTCTCAATTCCCTTCAGTTCAACTCATAATATTCTGCTTCTATAATCTCCTAATCTCTTTATCAAGTGATAAGCCAGCCACATGCCTAATGTTTTCTGAAAATGCTATCTCAAATGTTTGCAATATGTACAGGCTGAGGAGTTTTGAAATATTTAAATTAAATTTTGAAATCTCTTCTTTCCTTAATAATATATTTTCTCTTATTTTACTATAGGCCTTCAAGAGAAACCAAGTCACTACTTCAATGCTTAGAAATGCTTAAACTCTCTAGAATATCTAATTTCATCCCTTGCAAGTTTTACCTTCCACAAAACACCAAAGCACACAGATAATCCAGCTGAGTTCTTTGCTACTTTATTAAAAAAATTGCCATTCCTACAGTTTTCAATAACATGTTTCTACTTCTGTCGGAGACCTCACCAGAATGGCCTTTAACATTTACAACTATATTTCTAATCAACACACTGCACATGATTATTTATGAATTCTCAAAGAGTTTGGAAACTTTTTTCTTTAATGCTATTTATTTATTTATTTACTTATTTTGAGTTCTCACCAGTATCTCTCTTAATGTCCATATTTCTAGCATGGATTTCAAAATTCTTCCAGACTTTTAATCATTACCCAGTACCAAAGCTACTTCCACATTTTTGGGTAGATTTTAATCACCCCTAACTTCTCAGTACCAAAATCTGTCTTAGCTCAGGCTGTTATAGCATAATACCATAGCCTGGGTAAGTCAAATAGGAGAAACTAATTTCTTACAATTCCAGAGACTAGGAAGTCCAGGATCAAAGTGCCTACATGATCAACATGGTCAGAACTTTCTTCCTGGTTTGCAGAGGACCATGTTCTCACTGTACGTTTACAAGTCCCACCCTCAAGAACTCATCCTAACCTAATTACCTCCCAAGGCCTTATCTCCATATATCGTCACATTTGGCATTAGGGTTTCAACATATGAACTGGAAGGTCAAAATTCAGTTCAGAGGAACAGCCCTATGAATGGTTATTATCATGATTCAAAGTACTTGTGAGTCTCACTCTAGAGGAAAGGAAATCCCAATGACCTATGATGACATAAGATTGAAAATTAAATAAAAATGGATCAAGTTTTATCTCAATGACCCTGATGTATGATATAAACACATCCTTTTAAAAATTTGAACTTTAAAACCTTGCAATCCTGTAGGCTTTCCCTTTCAAAGCTATTAAGTCAATGTTATCTATAAACACAGAATGTGTAATTGATAGATGGATATATAAATAAAATAGAAAGTAACAATTATTTTTGTAAACAAAAATAAACCTTACTAAAGTACAGTTTCATGTTTAATACATTAAGGTGACTCTTTTATCTAGAAATAATTAATTATTAATAAAAACTCTTAGTTTTTAAAGCTTTATAATAGACAAAACTTTTTTCTTCAAAACTATGTATTTTCTAGTAGATATTGCCAAATATGAATTTGAATATCCGATTACTAAATTACCTTTGAATGTATGAGTGAAAGACAAAACAGCCACTCCATTTAATAAATAACAATTCTTATAAAGTTATTCTCTAAAAAACATCAACTATTTTCATTTTAAAAAGTTCTATTTCATAGACTCTGAAACCAATATTTCCAGCAATATCTTCTGTTGTCATTTGAAAGCCTGTATTATCAATTGCAAAATAATGATAATAATTACAATAACATGTTTTCCTGTTCCTTTCAAAACTCACTTCTCCTCCTATAGAGTTCCTATAGAATTATATGAATAGTGTTAATATTTACATGCCATTAGCCAGCTAATTAGTTATCTAGATTATTAGCCTAAAGAAAGGCAGCAACCATATCTTGCTACAATCAGCCTGATAGCCACAAAATTAGAAAATTTCTGGCAGAGATTGATGTTATTTATGCCTGGATTGAATTATATTCTCCAAAATTTTGTTTAATTATTTAAGAAGTATTAAAATTAGAAAAAAAAGGCCCTTAAGTTTATCTAAATGTGAGGGGCAAGCTCAAAGAGAAAGTACAGCTGCCCAAACTTCTAATGTAGTAATTAAAGTGTTACACAAATGAAGTGGGGTGGGAAAAAAGCTACACTAGGACAGTGGAAGACTTCCAGAAAAAAAAAAACAAAACCTCATGGTAAACCACTGAGAAAAAAATTGATAGTAAATACACGAAAGAAAATGAGAAAGGAATCTAAACATTTCATTGAAAGAAAAAGACACACACAAGAAAATGGGCTGGGTTCTGTAATGAAAGGACATAGAGAGGCTGAATGGATATAAATCAAGACCCTTGATGTCTGCAAGAACCTTCAAACCTAAAGACCTTCACAAACTGATCACTAAGACAGCATGGTACTGGCACAAAAACAGACACATAGATCAGTGGAACAGAGTAGAGAACCCAGATATGGGCCCTCAACTTTATGGTCAACTAATCCTCAACAAAGTAGGAAAAAATGTACAGTGGAAAAAGGGTCTCTTCAATAAATGTTGCTGGGAAAATTGGATAGCTATGTGTAGAAGAATGAAACTCAACCATTCTCTTACACCATACACAAAGATAAACTTAAAATGGGTAAAAGATCTCAATGTGAGATTCTGAAGGAATCCATCAGAATCCTAGAGGAGAACATAGGCAGTAACCTCTTCGACATCGGCCACAGCAACTTCTTTCAAGATATGTTTCCAAAGGCAAAGGAAACAAAAGTGAAAATGAACTTTTGGGACTTCATCAAGATCAAAAGCTTCTGCACAGCAAAGGAAATAGTCAACAAAACAAAAAGGCCACCCACAGAATGGGAGAAGATATTCGCAAATGACAGTACAGACAAAGGCCTGATATCCAAGATCTATAAAGAACTCCTCAAACTCGGCACACACAAAACAGATAATCATGTCAAAAAATGGGCAGAAGACATGAACAGACACTTCTCCAATGAAGACATAAAAATGGCTAACAGACACATGAAAAAATGTTCATCATCACTAGTCATCAGGGAGATTAAAATCAAAACCACATTGAGATACCACCTTACACCAGTTAGAATGGCCAAAATTAACAAGACAGTAAACAGCAAGTGTTGGAGAGGATGCGGAGAAAGGGGAACCTTCTTACACTGTTGGTGGGAATGCAAGTTGGTGCAGCCACTTTGGAATACAATGTGGAGATTCCTTAAGAAATTAAAAATAGAGCTTCCCTATGGCCCTGCAATTGCACTACTGGGTATTTATCCCAAAGATACAGATGTAGTGAAAAGAAGGGCCATCTGTACCCCAACGTTCATAGCAACAACGGCCACAGTCGCCAAACTGTGGAAAGAATCAAGATGCCCTTCAGCAGACGAATGGATAAGGAAGATGTGGTCCATATATATTATAGAGTATTATGCCTCTATCAGAAAGGATGAATACCCAACTTTTGTATCAGCATGGATGAGACTTGAAGAGATTATGCTGAGTGAAATAAGTCAAGCAGAAAGAGTCAATTATCATATGGTTTTGCTTATTTGTGGAGCATAAGGAATAACATGGAGGACGTGAAGAGATGGAGAGGAGAAGGGAGTTGGGGGAAATTGGAGGGGGAGACGAACCACAAGAGACTGTGGAATCTGAGAAACAGACAGGGTTGGAGGGGAGTGGGATGGGAGGTTGGGTAAGCCTGGTGGTGGGTATTATGGAGGGCAGGTATTGCATGGAGCACTGGGTGTGATGCCTAAACAGTGAATTCTGGAACACTGAAAAGAAATTTAAAAAAAAATAAAAAATTTTAAAAAGACCTTCACAAACTAAAAGTGAAAGAATAGAAAAAAGATACATTGTGCAAATGTAAATCAAAAGAAAGCTAGAGTCCTAACTCATTTTCACACACCCCTTTCCCATTAATATTTATATGGATTTGGAGAGATTTATCTGTGGGCACATTTTTTTTTATTTGGGCCTTATATGTCACAGTAAATAAAATCTCTCTTTAGAGATTTGGAATAAATATTTATGAGGATATTAAACAAGGCCACGAGTAAATATATCTTAATGAAATCAAGTTGATTACTAAATGCAATGTATTTCTTTGTTGAAGAGGCAACCATGAAATGTTGTAGCTGCAGAGAACTGGTACAGGAAAGATGTGTGCTTCAATTTGAATGACAGAATGACTTTTGAAGAATGAGACATTGAATATCAGTAGGCAGGGGATGGAAGAAGGCATCTGGGTGAGAGGAATGACTTCAAGTACAAAGAGGATGCTGAAGAGAACGCTGAGGCTATGCTAAAAGTTAAAATGTGATACTATATGATGGACTTAAGGAGCAAGAAAAAATCTAAAGTAGCAAAAGTTAGTCTTCAGCACCTTAGGAAAGAACCTACTGTTTCTAAATAGAGGATATCATTGCCAAGTGCATTTTAAGGGGCTCTGTTAGGTAGAGGGCCTAATTTCAATTACTGAGTTTTGAAAATTAGGGTGACAGTTACTGTGGCACTTCTCTGCATCATATGGGAGTTCCCAGATGTGGGATGACTCGATTGGTGGGAGCCACTTGCCTCCCCACCACCAATAAAGCCATCACCGAAGACAGAACAAAGGAGATGGATGTTTATTGAATACACCATGAGGCGGCAGGTAGGACAGCGAAGGTGAGACTGTCTGCCACGAGATAGTGGTAAGGGCCACAGTTATATGGAGTGAGGAATATGGGAACATATGGAGTTTTCCTTTTTTGGTAACTGTGCCTTGTTCTAAGTAGCCCATTGGTTAGTTAGGGCCAATGGTTATTTAGGGTGGATAGCTTAATGATCCTATGGGCATTCAGCTTGGTAGTCTCTGTGGGCCCTTCCATTGCTCAAGACTGTCACCTGAAAGCGGCCTCTACAGTTATATCTTGAGAACCCACTGAAGTGGGAGTCACATCCCTGCGGCACTGTTGAATGAGGATCAAGCCATCATGGCTCAGGAAACCATCCGCATTGCTCTGTTGGCCAGAAGTGCCAACCGTGAAACTGATGTGGAAGCCCTTGTGCTTGAGGATTCTGGACATGTGGTTGGAAGATCTCAGAATGGACTTTGGGGTCACTCTTCCCGTGTTTTAGAGTATGTTTGCAGCCAAACAGCTTCTGATCTGTTAATGTAGGGTCCGAGAAGCCCACAACCTTTCTTAAGACCTTTTGTCCTCTCTCCGTCCTCTTCCATTTAAATTGGCAGTGTTCCTGCTAAGGTAATTATGCCCAATTCCAAAACTGCTTCCACATTTTAAGGTATTTTTTACAGCAACTTTTCACTTCCAAGGACCAGTTTTTCTCCAGGTCAGTCTGGGCTGCTGTATAACAAGAACACCATAGACTGGCTATCTTACACAATAGACATTTATTTCTCCCACAGTTCTGGTGGTTGGGAGGTCTGAGATGAAGGAGCTGACAGATTTGATTCCTGCTTAAAGTCTGCTTCCTGGTTTGCAGACAGTTTCCTTCACATTGTATTACAGGGTATTAGTGTTCACATGGTGGAGAAAGAGAGAACCTTTTTTTCTTCATTGCCGTATAGGGGCTCTAATCCCATCCCCTTATAAGGGCTCCACCCTCATGACCCTCAAGACCTCATCTATCTCCTAAAGTCTCCACATCCAAATACTGGCACACTGAGGATTAGGGCTTCAATTTATGAATTTGGGAGAAATGCAGATATTCAGTCTATATGACTCTTGGTGATTTTAAGTAAAAATTAAAATGAAATCAATAGCACATGTAAAACGTAAAGCGAGGTGCTTAGCACTTAGTAAGCATTCCAGTATTACCCAGAGTGTGAATTATAACAGGGAATGGGCAAATATAAAGAGTCTTATTAATTATGTATATTCTAGAAGGGCATATGTATCTTAAGGAAATTTAGTAAGACTATGCAATAAAGTGATTGCACACTAATGATTTTTTATTTGATAGCATGAATATGCTCTTCAAAAATATTGCTAATATATTTCTATTTTTACTCATATCATTTCTGTGTCTCATGCACAATTTTTTTGGAAATATATTTTCCTTTAGAATATGTACCTTAGCCAGCTATTGGGTTTTTAAAAAGATTTTATTTAGTTATTTTAGAGAGAGAGCACACATGGTAGGTTGAGGGGAGTTGGAGAGGGAGAAGCAGACTCCCTGTTTAGCAGACAGCCTGACATGGGGCTTGATCCCAGGACCCAGGGATCGTGACTTGAGCTGAAGGCACCCCAGTTAACTACCAGTTTTTTTTAATTTTTTTTAAAGATTTTATTTGTTTATTTGACAGACAGAGATTACAAGTAGGCAAGAGAGGCAGGCAGAGAGAGAGGAGGAAGCAGGCTTTCCGCGGAGCAGAGAGCCCAATGTGGGGCTCGATCCCATGACCCTGGTATCATGACCTGAGCCAAAAGCAGAGGCTTTAACCCACTGAGCCACCCAGGCACCCCACTACCAGTTTTTAATAGAAATTTTAATATACAAATATTTTAAGACACAATGTCAATTCTATATGTCATTACTTTTAGAGGAAAGACATTTCATAGCAGCCTTGTGTACCTCCTTCAATTTAGAACACTCTTTTACATGTAAGGAGTTGTGTACATCGAAGTATGCCAACATTTTATAATGCAGAGAGACTTTTATTTTTGGACAAGTTACAGATTCTCCCTATCATTTAGTTTGGATATTGGACTAGATGCTTTCTAATTTTCACACTACTACAGTATATTTACTTTTATATGTAAGAAATATATAGTCTTTGTTGTCAAGAAACTCACACTTTGCTTGAAGAAATTAACTTTGAAGAGTTTAAATGACATTAGGGCTTTAAAAAATAAACTAACAATCATGATGTAGTATGATCGGGGCCGTGGTGGCTCCAGATTTTCTATATAAGAGAAGTTTAGGTTGGAAAGGGGTGGTTGTGGGGAGTTAGGTGACTTTTTAAAGCTGGATTTCCCTTCATTTTGCTGATTTTACTTAGAGTATATATTTTTGAAATATTTCATGATGCTGAGAGAATTTATTAAGTCTTACTGACTGCCCCTCCCTCAACAAGCCATGATTTAGCATTAACAAAGAAATGTGCCATCATGAAAATAATCTTGACCAGAAAAGGCTTTAGGGATGACTTCAGAGGATATAAACATGACTTGAGTATTGCAGGATAATAGAAAAATCACAAGAAAAAAACGTGGTGACTTAATTCACAGAATAATATTTGGCACATAGAATGCCATCCCTAACACATCGATTGTACTGATGGGAGAGGAAAAAATAAGAGGGTTGCTCCATGCAGAGATATCACGGTGTAGAAAGTCAGAGATATTTGAGAGGATCTGCCACATATGGGCATCCTATATTCAGTTTTTACTTTATTGCCATGTGTAAGGATTTGGAGAGGAATAGAAAGCCAAAATGTGCCTTGTATTTGTTATAAAGTTTATATTTTTTATGTATCATATTACATAAAGTTTTTATTTTTAAAGTGATGAGGAAAAACCGAGGGATTCTAAGGAGGTGGTTTATATGGCCAATTTACACGTTTACAATGTGTGACTCTAGCTGTAGTGAAGAATAGATTGGGGATATTGAAACCTGAAGCAGAAATTCTGTCAAAGGGTATTACAATGCTTTGGGTGGTAAATGAAAGGCAAAAAACAAGTGATACAGTGGAAATGGGAGCATGGTCCATACAATTTTTAGGGCTAGTTCAATATGAAAACAAAAGGTGTATATGTATGTATATTATAGAAATGTATATGATACCTTTCTGTATTTCTGGCTAATGGGTTGTTGGGCAAATTATGTGGCCTTTTACTGTAATAGAATATCAAGAGAGAGGTACAGGTTTGGTAAGAAAGTACATTTAATTTTGGGCTTAATAGAAGTATCTCTAGAAAACTCAAGTGGAGAACAATTATGTTAAAAATAAAGTTCTCAAATTCAGAAATGTGTCCTGTTTGAAGACCAAAACATTGGGCATCACCAATATATAGATGAAAAGGTATAGGATTGAGACAATATATAAAATGAGAGGAAAAGAGACCCAGGGTAGAAATATAAGGAATGGCAATATCTAATATATAATGAATTTAAGGAATGGAGAAATCTAATATGTAGTGAATAAACAATGATCTTCTCTAGATATAGAAGTATCACAAAGAATGCATGTAAGAGTCACTTAGGGTTATAGTTTGAAATTCACAGTGAAAATTTGGTATTTTAAGCTGCATTTTGTAAAGGAGGAAAAGTTATGTAATGGCAGATAGGAAGAACATGGCAGCTGAAGTGACGTAATATAATAAAGATGGGTCATTAAATATTTCAATTTCCTCTGCATGTAAATCTCATTAACTAAAATAAATGTTTTTGTTATATGTTTAAAATATATACTAACAGTAAGCAATCTTACAAAGCTATAATTTAGTAAGAGATAGGTCTAATATTTTGTCCTTAAAATGATGTGTATGTCTGAGTTATATTTTCAGGTGTTTTTTTTCCTTTACATAATGTCATACCCAAGAGTTTCCAGTAAAGAATCATTTCTTTAAAAATAACTGAGACTAAACATATACTCAGCAAAATCTCATCTGGCACAATTAGCCTTCTTGATGCAAATTATTTATTTTGAGTTGTTACAAATTTAATACTGAACATAGTTTGCAGACTCTACAAGATTAATCAAGTGAATTTTTTTGAAGCATATGAAAATTTATTTAACTGAAAGAAAAATGTTTTGGTTTATCATATATTAGAGATATATGTTAATTACTTATTGAATACTTACTATGTGCCAGACATTATTTTATGTCTTTAACTTTATATTCCTTTATTTTAAGTACTTTAACTCTATGAAGTAATGTGAATCCACCTTTATTTGGGAGGAAACTAGAATTTAGACAGAATAATTAGCCCGAGGTCACACAGTTATAGGATAGCCAAGAAGTGAAATCTTATTAACTATTATATATATAGTTATATATAGTTATATAAACATTGAATATAAATATATCCAATTCCCAGATCAAAATATGTGGTATTTTTAACAATCTGAAGTCTCCCTCATTCTTCCTCCCAGTGAATATCTAATGCTCCCAAAGACAGTCATAATTTGAACCTCTATTACTATAGATAGGTTTTACCTAAATTTGAAATGCTTATGAATGGAATCATAGAATATATACTTGTTTTGTTCTGGTTTCTTTCACTCTTTATCATGTCTGTGAGATTCATTTATGATATTTTGGATGTAGTTCATTCTTTTTGTTGTATATTATTACACTGTGCAAATATTAGAGTTTATCCACCCTAGTAGTAAGAAAAAAATTTTTTCAAGTTTGGGGCAATTTTATTTTATTATTTTATTTTATTGTTTTAAAGAGAGAGAGTGAAAGTGTGTGAGTGGGGTAGGGAGGGGTAGAGGGAGAGAAAGAGAGAATCTTAAGTAGGCTCCACACTCAGGGCGGAGCCCTGTGCCAGGCTTGATCTCACAACCTGACATCTTGACTTGAGCCAAAATCAAGAGTTGGATGCTTAGCTGACTGAGCTATCCAGGTACCCCTGGGGTATTTTTAAATAAAGTTGCTGTAAGCACTTTGTAGTTGGTTTTGGTTAATATAATAAATCCTTGAACTGTTAAATGCAGCAAATAATATTTTTTTAGAATTAACATAGGATTCTATACTAATTAGAATTGTTTAAAATGTTTTCTTCTATTCCTGAATTTATACCATATCTTTATCTATTCATAGCCAATGGACATTTGGGTTTTCCGTAATTTGGCTATTATAGAGAATACTGCTATAAACATTGGCATGCATGTACTCCTTCAAATTAGTATTTTTGTATTTGTATTTTAGGATTAAATACTTAGTAGTACAATGGCTGAGTCATAGGGTAGTTCTATTTTGAACTCTTTTTCCAGAATAGTGGTACCAGTTTGTACTTCCACCAATGGTATAAGAGGGTTCCCCTTTCTCTACAACCTCAGCAACACCTGTTGTTTCTTGTGTTATTAATTTTAGCCATTTTGACAGGTGTGAGGTGATATCTCATTGTAATTTTGATTTGTATTTCCCCGATGAGGAGCATTGTTGAATATCTTCTCATGTGTCTGTTGGCCATCTTGATGCCTTCTTTGGGGAAATGTCTATTCATGCCTTCTGCCCATTTTTTAATTGGATTACTTGTTTTGGGGTGTTGAATTTTATAAATTCTTTGCATATTTTAGATACTAACCCTTTATCAGATATGTCATTTGTAAATATTTTCTCCCATTCCAAAGGTTGCCTTTTAGTTTTGTTGATTATTTCCTTTGCTGTGCAGAAGATCTGTATTTTGTTGAAGTCCCAGTCATTTATTTTGGTCTTTGTTTCCCTTGCTGCAGGAGACCTATCTAGTAAGAAGTTGCATGGCCTATGTCAAAGAAGTTACTGCCTATGTTCTTTTCTAGGATTTTAATAATTTCTCATCTCACATTTCGGTTTTTGATCTATTTTTAATTATTTTTCTGTATGGTATAAGAAAGTAGTACAATTTCATTCTTTTGATATCTGCAAACTCTTTTATCCTCCCCACTACTGCTGTTTTAAATATAGTCCCGTCTGTATTTACTGGCATTTTATTTGCATTTGGGAAGGTTTCAGTCTCCCCTTTTGAATTACCATATTTAGGTTGTTCATATATATATGTGTGTATATGTGTATTCTGACCACACCAAATTTTGAACTTCTTAAGAGTAGAGAAGAAAAAAGCATGGGACTTTAGATTCAATCAGTCATTTCAGCAGAAACCAGGAATAGATAGGAAGCTATCCAGGAAGGATCTGTGGAGACCCTTTGTGTCTAGTGGTGTGGATTCCCTTAACATTCACCAAAAAAGCCAGTAAGATTTTTTAAAGTGTTGTTATACCAGCAGGAACAGTGATTAAATGAAATGAGGAAAAGTTGTCATTCTGTGGATTCTGGGAATCCACAACAGGAATCAGGCTTCCCAGAGGGTGAGAGCACTGCTGTAGAAGCGACAATAGGATAAAGCCATCTCATCAATATCGTTTTTTTTTTTTTTCCAGAATTCTCCTAAGTTATTCATCTATTTGTCCTGCTGTGGCCATCTAGCAGTCCCAGGTGTGCTAGGCAAAGTGCTGTGTTCTTGTTAAACAAAGCAAATGATATTAGCACATGCTATTGAATACATAAATACAAATGATATATAATTCCTCACATCAACTTGTGAAATATAAATTTAAACAAATAAGCTGTTAACACAGAGTCTTTTCTGGGAGAGAAGGTATTCACACTTTGGAAAGTTACATGGAATTTCTCTGTTAAGTAATCAGAAAAGATCATTCCTAAGGGAGAAGTAACAAAATACTCAAAAAGCAAGAGATGTGGGCACCTGAGTGGCTCAGTTGGTTAAGCATCTGCCTTCTGCTCAGGTCATGATCTCAGGACCCTAGAATCAATTCCTGCTTCAGGCTCTCTGCTCGTCAGGGAGTCTGCTTCTCCCTCTCACTCTCCCTCTGTGGGTTCTCTCACTCTCTCTCAAATAAATAAATGAAATCTTAAAAAAACAAAAGGCAAGAGTTGTAAAATAAGTATGTGGGGAAGGATATTATTTTGCATCAACACATGTTTTGAAGCAGAAAATGGTAGAAGATGCAGTCTGTGATATAGGTAGGAGTTATGAAAAGCTATCTATTCAAGCAAAATAACTACCATAAAGACATCTTTGGCAGCTGGATGTAAACCTTTCGGGGTATCATGAATTTTTAATATATTTAACAAACTCAAAAAACACATACTGCAAAATATACGTGTGTGTGTGTGATTTATAAATCTAGGAGGACACTTGGTAATTTATTAATTCTATGTTTATAGTATTATTGTGCAGTGAATGTTTGTGTCTCCCCAAAATTCACATGTTGAAATTCTAACTTCTAATGTGATGGTATGAGGAGGTTGGGCCTTGGTGAAGCCCTTATGAACGGGATTATTGCCATTATAAAAGGCCCCAGAGCACTTTTTCTCTTTTTTTCTTCCCACTATGTGTAGACACAGCAAAATAATGAACCATTTTATGAACCAGAAAGTGGGTCCAACCAAATACTAAATCCTCTGACATGTTTGATCTTGCACTTCTCAAAAAACAAAACTGCGATAAATGTTTTTGTTTAAACCAACCAGTCTGTGATATTTTGTTATAACAGCCTAAATGAACTAAGAGAATTGTTACCGAGAAGTGGGAGGTGCTTCTGTGACAAATATCTACAAATGTGGGAACAACTTTGGAAGTGGGTAAAGAATAGAAGGATCAACTAGCTCTCATAGCCAATAGGTCTTGAATCCACACAGGACTATAACAAACAAAAAAGCAGTTTTTAAGCTGGTGTATGTATCTTCCCAAACACTGAGTTCAGAGACGAGGAAGGAGACAAAAACACACATCTCCCAGTTTTTGTTTGTTTCTTTCTTTGTCTCTCTTTCCTTCCTTCCTTCTTCTCCTCCTCCTCCTTCTTCCTCCTCCTCCTCTTCTTCTTCCTTTCCTATAGTGTCCTGGCCTAGTTGTGGTTTCTTTTTCTGGAAGAAACATGATGCATACTTTTCATCTATGTCTGAGGTTCTGGCTTCTAATCAGCCTACATGTGAGAGCTTACTGGAATCCTCTTAGGAACATGGAAGAGCTGGTGGGCTTATCCAAACCAAGTCTCCAGATCCTCCCTAGAAGAAGCTTTTTAAAAAAAACATTTTGGACCCCAATTGTTAGGGCTGCCAAACAAGAAACTGGTTCCTGAATCACCTAGCTCTGGGGGCTAATGAAGGTTGACATTTATGTCTCCTAGGAATATACATATTAAAGAGACAGTTCTGTATGAGTGCACAAGCATTTTCAGTGACTATCCTTATATTCAGATTTCCTATTTCTTTATGATCCAGTCTTGGTACATTGCATGTGTCTAAGAATTTATCCAGTTCTAAGTTGCCCAGCTTGCTAGTATATAATCATTTGTAGTAGTCTCACGATCTTTTGTGTTTCTGTGGTATCAGCTGTAGCATTGCCTGTCTCATTTCTGATTTTATTTATATCTTCTCTTTTTTCTTAGTGAGCCTACTAAAGACTTCTCAATATTACCTTTTAATAATTCCAACTCATTCTTTGCTGTCTTTTTCTATCTATAGGTCTGTTAAAATTTGCTTTATATATTTAGGTGGGTGCATAAATATTTACAAATATTATATGCTCCTGGATTGAGGAAAAAAAAAAGTAGTCTCGTTCATTTATGACTAGGGAGCAAAGTGGACATGAGTCTGAAGCACTATTCCTGAGTTCAAATTCTAGCACTTATGCTTACTAGATATGTGATTAAATGATCATATATTTGGTTTCTTTCTTTTTTTTTCTGTAAAATGGAAATGAAATAAAATAATAATACATACTCCCTACTAAGGTTTTGATGATTAAAGTAAGATAACTCAGTTTAAATACTTAGGGCAATGCCTACCATACTCTATGTATTTAAGAAATAATGGTTATTATTATTTTTAAACAAAACAAATGGTTTCTCATATCCACAGGTTATTCTTCAACAGCAAAATATGCTTTCTTTACACTGAACGGGAAAAAAATTTTCTAAATAAATGGATTTGGAGGGAAGCTGAATGGAGTGTTTGTTTGAAACAGTGTTTCTTTGTGTGATTCCCCTATCTGTAGAAACATGTGGATGGTAACTTTGCTCTCACTTATCTTTCAGCAAGCAAGAAAAAAAGAAAATACACATCGTGGATTTCTAGATTTTTTTCCAAAGTCTTTTAAAGTAATTTTGTCATCAATTTTTATCTAACATTTTATCTTCCATCTGGTTCAATTCTGTTTTTCAGGAGCACAAGGGTTTGCATAGGAAACTGGATAACCACTTCCTTTTTGCTTTGAAATGGATACATTTCCTGGCTCCTTAATTTTGGCATTAGTATAAGAGGTATGAAAACTCCTTCAGGATTAATAATGTAAAACAAATTCTGTCAGAGAACGTTTGTATTGAATAGCTTAAAAGGAAAAACTGCATTCCCCTAGCACATTGTAAGATGTCTCCTTTCATCCTATTTTTAACGAGTCATTTAATTAATTCTATATTTGTTAGCATTCAAGGCATGAATATATGAAAAGGGCAAGATTGCCATGATAGTTTAATACTTTTTAAAAAATATATCAACTGTTTTTTAAAACAGTTTTAGATTTACAGAAAAAAATTGCAAATACATTGCAGAGTTCCCATATACTCCCATGCCCATTTTTCACCTATAAATAACATCTTATATGGTGCATTTTCACAATTAATGAACCAATATTGACACATATTAGCTAAAATTTATATTTTATATGAATTTAAAAATTTCTACCTAATGTCTATTTTTAGTTCCAAGATTCCACCCAAGATACCATATTATAATAAGCCACCATGCTTTCTTAGGCTCTTTTGTCTGTGGCATTATTTTTGATGACAAAAATTCTCTTGTGGAGTTCTGGCAGGTGTTTTGTAGAGTATCCTTGAATTGAAGTTTATCTGATTTTTTTTTCATGATTAGACTGAAATTATACATTTTTGTAAGAAAGGATACGAAGGATATGATATTTCTCATGACATCATATCAAGAGAACCTACTATTTTCTCTCTCTTTTTTTTGGCTTAAACAACAGAAATTTATTTTCTCACAATTTTTTTAAAATTATGCTACATTAGTCACCATTCAGTAAATCATTAGTTTTTGATGTAGTGGTTCCATGATTCATTGTTTGCATATAACACCCAGTGCTCCATGCAATGTATGCCCTCCTTAATACCCATCACTGGGCTAAACCATCTCCCCAGTCCTCTCCCCTCTAAAACCCTCAGTTTGTTTCCCAGAATCCATAGTCTCTCATGGTTCATCTCCCCGCCCTCATTTCTCCTCCTTCATTTTTCCCTTCCTTCTCCTAATGCCCCCCTCCAGGGTATTCATTATGTTCCACAATTGGATATGATAATTGACTTAATCTGTTTGACTTATTTCACTTAGCATAATCTCCTCCAGTACCATCCATGTTGATGCAGAAGTTGGGTATTCATCCTTTCTGATGGCTGAGTAATATTCCATTGTGTATAAGGACCACATCTTCTTTATCCATTCATCTGTTGTAGGGCTTCTTGCCTCTTTCCTCAGTTTGGCTATTGTGGACATTGCTGTTATGAACATTGGGGTGCATATGGACATTCCTTTCACTACATCTGTATCTTTGGAATAAATACACATTAGTGCAATTGCTGGGTCATAGGGTAGCTCCATTTTTAATTTTTTGGGGACCTCTACACTGTTTTCCAAAATGGCTGTACCAACTTGCATTCCCACTAATTGTGTAAAAGGGTTCCCCTTTCTCCACAACCTCTTCAACACTTGTTTCTTGCCTCGTCAATTTTTGCCATTCTAACTGGTCTAAGGTGGTATCTCAGTGTGGTTTTGGTTTTAATTTCCCTGATGGCTAATGATAATGAACACTTTTTCATGTGTCTGTTAGCCATTTGTGTGTCTTCTTTTGAGAAGTGTCTGTTCATGTCTTCTGCCCATTTTTGCCTTGATTATTGAAGAGACTGTCTCTTTTCCATTGGATATTTTTTCCTGCTTTGTTGAAGATTATTTGATCATTGAGTTGAGGGTCTATATCTGGGCTCTTCATTCTATTCCATTGGTCTACATGTCAGTTTTTGTGCCAGTACCATGCTCTCTTGGTGACCACAGTTTTGTAATATAGCTTGAAATCAGGCAACATGATTCCCCCAGCTTTGTTTTTCTTTTTCAAAATTTCCTTGGCAATTTGGAGTCTTTTCTGGTTCGATACAAATTTTAGGATTGTTTGTTCTAGCACTTTGAAAAATGCCATTGTTATTTTGATTGCGGTGGTATTGAAAGTATAGATTGCTCTGGATAGCATAGACATTTTAACAACAGTTATTCTTGCAATCCATGAGCATGGAATATTTTTCCATTTTTTTGTGTCTGATTTTTTTCATGAGTGTTCCATAGTTATTAGACTATAGATCCTTTACCTCCTTTGTTAAGTTTATTCCAAGGTATCTTACAGCTTTTGGTGCTATTGTAAATGGAATCAATTCTCTAATTTCTCTTTCTACAGTTACATTGTTAGTGTATAAGAAAGCAACTGATTTCTGTGCATTGATTTTGTATCCTGCTACATTACTGAATTGCTTATGAGTTCTAGTAATTTGAGGGTGGAGTCTTGAGTTTTCCACATAAAGTATCATGCCATCTGCAAAGAGAGAGAGTTTGACTACTTCTTTGCCAATTTGAATACCTTTTATTTCTTTTTCTTGCCTGCTGTTGCTAGGATTTCTATTACTATGTTGAACAATACTGGTGGGAGCGAGCATCCTTGTCATGTTCCTGATCTTAAGGGAAAGGTTGTCAGGCTTTTCCCTTTGAGAATGTATTTGCTGTGGGTTTTTCATATATGGATTTTATGAAGGGGTACCTATTATAACATGATTTATCATAATTGATGTTGACCTTGATCAAATGGCTTGGTAGCATTTGTCCAATTTCTCCACTGTAAAGTTACTCCTTCCTGCCTTTTTTATATTGTACTCTTTGGCAGTATGACATTTTGCACAGCCCACATATAAGGAATGGGGAACTATGTACTTCCCCCCAAATTCCTAACACCCACTAATCCTTTGATTGTCTTATTACTGCCTTTTCCAGAATCTCATTTAAATGAAATCATTTACAATCTCATTTAAATGAAATCATATACATTGGCTTCTTTCACTTAGCAGTGTGTACTTAAGTTTCATCTATGTCTTTTCATTGGTTAATCATTTTTTTTTAAATTACTGAATGGTATCCTTCATATTGATATACCACAGTTTGTTTATTCCATTACATATTGAAGGTCATTTTGGTGGCTACTAGTTTTTGGTGATTAAGAATAGATCTATTGTAAACATTCATCTGATGACATTTATACTGAAAAAGTTTCAAAGTGTTTGCATAAATGCTGATGAGTATGATGGATTTTATGGTAAAATTATATTTAAATTAAAAAAAAGGAATGATAGTTACTCTTGGTCTGCATTCTGAATGTGTCAGTTTTTGGATTTTACCTATTCTTAGGGGTATGTGGCAGTATCTTGTTTTGATCTACAACTTCCTAATAACGAATGATGCTGCTTGCTGTCTGCTATTTTTTGTACTTTATTTATTTTTTAAGATTTAATTTATTTATTTACTGACAGAGACCACAAGTAGGCAGAGAGGCAGGCAGAGAGAGAGGAGGGTAAGCAGGCTCCCCGCCGAGCAGAGAACCTGATGCAGGGCTCTATCCCAGGACCCTGAGATCATGACCTGAGCTGAAGACAGAGGTTTAACCCACTGAGCCACCCAGGCGCCCCTGTACATGTTCTTTGATGGGAGAATCTGTTCAAATCTTTTCCCCTTTTTAAAATTTGGCTTTTGTATCATTCTTGAGATTTAAATGTGAGTTATATATTTTAGATTAGGTCTACTATCATATATGTGTTTTGCATATAATTTCTTTAGGACTATAACACTTTTTCATTCTCTATATGGTATCTTCAACAGAACATATATCTTTAATACTGATAAAATGAAATGTATCATTTTTTTTTCTTTTATGGATCATGCTACTGGTGTTTTATCTAAAAAATTGTTGCCAAAGCACCTAGCCATTTTTCTGTGTTTTCTTCAGAAAGTGTTACAGTTTCATGTTTCATATTTATGTCTAGAGTTCATTTTAGTGAATATTTGTGAAAGTTGTAAAGTTTGTATCTTTTCATGTTTAATATTTCCAGTACCATGTCAAGAAGATGATCTTTTCTACATTGAATTGCGTTTATTACCTTGGCCAAAATCAGGAGACTGCACTTGTGTGGGTCTGTGTCTAGGTCTCTATTTTGTTTTACTAAAGTGTTTATTTTTTTCACCAATATTATGCTGTTTTTATTACTATACATTATGATGAACCAGATATCATGAGTATTCACATTTTGTTGTTTCTCAAAATTTTGTAGGTTAAGTTTTTGACTTTACTTAAAACTTTAAAATCCATTTTCAATATCTATGAAAAAGTTTCTGGATTTTATTGGAATTGTGCTGAATCTATAGATCAATTTGGGAAGAAATGACATTTTAAAGGTATTGTTTTCCAATTCATAAACATGGAATCTCTTTTTATTAAGATACCCTTGGTTTTTTTCCTTCAGAGTTTGTATTCTTCTACATATAGATTCTGTACATGTTTTATTATATTTAAACCTAATTTTTTTGGAGCTAGTGGGAAGTTTTTTTTAAAAAAAAATGTTTTTTTAAAACTTAAAAAAAAACCCCTCCAAATATTTGAGAATTTCTCAGCTTTTTAAAAATTTTTATTAATTTCCTATGTAATTCTGTAGTGACCTAAGAATATTTTGTATGTTTTATATTATTTTAAATTTATTAGCTTGTTTATGACCCAGAATATTCCATGTGGGATTGAATGAATGTGTATTTTGCTGCTGTTGGTTGGAGTATTCTGAAAATTTCAGCTAGATGCAGTGTATTGAGAGTACTGTTCAAGTCAGCTATATCCTTTCTGATATTGTGCCTACTGGATCTATCAGTTACTACAAAAAGGAGTTAAACTCTCCAATTATAGTAGTGGGTTGTTTATTTCCCCTTACATTTCTCTTAGTTCTTGTTTTCTATATTTTGACACTCTATTGTGAGATACATGCATATAAAACACTGTTAGGTCTTCTAAGAGTTTTTGTCATTAACTATTTTTATCCCCGATAAATTTCCTTTTCCTGAATTCTGCTTAGTCAATACTCTGACAATTTTATCTTTTAGTTGATGTGTTTAACTAATATATAATTGATATAGTTGGATTAATATCTTTAATATTTGTGACTTTTGTACTCATTGCATTTGTCCTTTGTTGTATTTCT
Organism: Mellivora capensis; assembly: GCA_004024625.1. Lineage (NCBI taxonomy): Eukaryota > Metazoa > Chordata > Mammalia > Carnivora > Mustelidae > Mellivora > Mellivora capensis. Next base: position 21,185 of record PISX010009976.1, on the reverse strand, counting down.
CTTCTACTCCTATTTTTCTGACTTCTCTGGTTTTAATTAAGCATTTTATGACTTCTTTTTGTTCTCTTTTAGCATATCACTTATACTCCTTTGATAATGTTTTTTAGGTTTGGCTTTATAATTACACTATACATTTATAACTAATCTACCTAAGCAGACCATTTTACATACAGTGCAGGTATAGTAGGTTTCTCAAATTTCTCTTCTTTATTATTATGCTACTATTTATTTCACATATATATGTGGTATAACTACTCAATATATTGTTATTATTGTTTTAACTACTAAAGGGTTAATATCTAGATTACTTACAAATAAGAAAACTAAGGTATTTTACTTTACCTTAATCCTTTTCCAACACTCTTCTTTGATTTTGTATATCTGAGCTTCTGATCTATATATTTTTTTTCTCCTCCCTAAACTTTTTTAACATTTATTGCACTGCAGGTTTGCTGATGATAAATTTTCTCATGGGAAACTTTGTGTTTGAAGAATAATTTCACTGGATATAGAATTCTTGCTTGGTGAATTTTTTTTCCAACACTTTAAATATTTCATTCCATTTTATTGTTGCTTTTATGGATTCTGGTTTTTAAGAAGTCCACTGTTATTCTGATCCTTGTTTCTCGACAGGTAAGGTGTTTTTCCTGGGCTTCTTTCAAGTTTTTCGCTCATTCTTGATTTTCCATAGTTTTAATATGACAAGCCTAGGTGTCGGCTTTTGGTATTTATTTATCTTGGATGGTGTTGGTTGCCTCAGTGTTTTTTTACTTTCATTGATTTTTGACAATTCTCAGCCATTATTACTTTAAATATTTCTCATGTTCCTTTTTCTTGTTTCTTTTTCTGGTATTCTTATTATAGGTATGTTATGATTTTTGTAATTGTTCCACAGTTAATTATTTTTCATTCTTCTTTTCTCTTTTCTCTTAGGTTTTTCAGGTTGGGAAATTTCTAGTGGCACATCTTTCACTTCACTGCTTATTTCCTTGGCTACTACCAGTCTGTTGATGGGGCCATCAAAGGAATTCTTCATATTTTTTTAAAGTATTTTGTTGTATTTGTTGTGTTTATTGTTACTAACATTTTAAGACTACTTTCTTGGAGGTTTGTGTTTTTTTTTTTTTTTCCTAAGATTTAATTTCTTTGACAGAGAGAGCCCAGGCAGGGGCAGTGACAGGCAGAGGGAGAGGGAGAAACAGGCTTCCCATTGAGCAGGGGACCCAATGTGAGACTCCATCCCTGAGTTGTGGGGTTATGACTTGAACCAAAGGCAGACACTTAACCAATTGAGCCATCTGGGCACGCCTACTTTCTTAGAGTTTTTATCTCTTTGTTTACACTGCCCACCTGTTTTTGCATGTCATCTGCTTTTCTAATGAAGACCTTAGCATATCATTTATACTTAAATTCTCTGTTTGATCATTCCAAAATGTATGTCATCTCTGAATCTGGTTGTGATGTGTGCTTTGTCTATTTAGACTATTTTTTTTTCTGCCTTCAGCTCTAGTTGTAACTTTTTTCTTGAAAGTTGGACATGATGTATCAGATAAGGGGAAAAAGGCTAAATAAGTCTTTAAGGTTTTGTTACTTTGCCTTAGAATTGGGCTATGTCTAATGTTTGCTATAGCTGTAGGTATCAGAGATGTCAAATTTTTTAGCTTCCTTTTTTTTTTTTTTTTTTTTTTTGCCTCCCCTGTTGCCTTAGGCTTTCTTAATGACTATTAGAAAGAGTCTGCACCTTTTAGCTCTCATAGCTATAATCTACTGCTAATATACTGGAACCCTATTAATGTGGTGTTAAGATATGAGAGAAAGGGAGCATTCTATAACCTTGTGATTAAATTTTAGTTTTTTAGTGGATTTTTGTCCATGGTCTGTGATCTTCACAAGTGTTTTGCAATTCCCCTTAGATGAGACAGGAAAGCTACAGGTGGTACAATTGAGTGAGTGCCCTACTCTGGTGAAATAAAGCTCTGACCAAATAATTTTTTTTCAAAAGTATACATTTGTTGTGAAGAATGTTCTGGGACTATTTGAAAATGCTGTCTTTGCCCTACCCCATTCTGGACTTATGATGATGTCTCTCTTGGCCTCACCATTTGAACTTGGTAGGGTTCCTGGAAGTAAAACCCACAAAAGGGTAAAGGGTTTCATTAGGTAACATCTCTTCCAAGCATTTTTTTACTCTAATGTTAGCCTACACTCAGGCCCTGGAGTTCATCAAAATTACTCTTAAAATGTTCCTACCAGTTTATTGCTTCATTAACTTCTGCTCCATGTAAACAGATCCCAAGTGTGACCTCTATATTTTCCTGTCTCTAGATATAGGATAATAATTTGTTCTGTGGCTTCAACTCTCTGATGGGTCCCAAATAAATCACTGATTTCAGTTAACCTTTTTAAAATTTTTCTTGTTGAAAATTGTATGTGACAAATTTTAGGTTCTTAAAATGTTAGCTAAAGATAAAATCAGAAGTCAGCCATGAAATTTTTAGGACTTTGCATAATCATCATTGGATCTGTAGGGATATTTCAACTAATTAGTTACAGCTGTCAACAGACTTAAAAGGAAACATTGTGTTTTATTTACATTGTGATTATTAATATTTCCTGGTGACAGTTACATTTCAGTTTTTATTTGAAGTTTATATATGATCTGAATTTGTCTTCATATTTTGAAATACTTAAGGAATTGTGAAACGTATTCACTTCTACCAAACCAAGACCCTAGTGGTTAAAAAGAATAATCATGGACTAATTTGACAGTTGGGAAATTAATAGAATAATTCCAGTTTAATCTGCTATTCAAATTAATCGTTACCATAACTGTTTGAGTCTGGTTATCTTTGGACTTATTTATTTTTATTTTTATTGTGTATTTAGAACTCCATGTGAATTAAAATCCTTTTATTGAAAACTTCCCTTTACTTCTATTCTCTTGTAGCTTAGAAGCTATTTTAAAATTTGACCACAGGTGAGCATGCATGCAAACATACACATAGGAATTATTTCCATATTTTCTACTGTAACAGTTAATAATATGTCTTCCACTGTTTAATAAAGGTTTGTTAAATGCTCAACACATATAAAATATACACAAAAATATACTAGTATCACATAATTTATAATATATAATATCATGTACTATTTCTTGTCAAATAACAGTCAAGCTCTGTGCATGTCCAAATCAGATGTAAATCTAAATTTAAAGCTCTACTATATTTAAGTATTTGCTTTGTTTACCTTAAAATTATAACTAAAGTTATTTTATTTTTTTATTTTTAAGATTTTATTTATTTGTCAGAGAAAGAGCTCAAGCAGGGGGAGTGGCAGGTAGAAGCAGACTCCCCATTGAGCAGGGAGCCTGAGTGGGGCTGGATCCCAGGATCCTGGGATCATGACCTGAGCCAAAGGCAAACACTTAACTGAGTGAGCTCCCCAGGTGTCCATAACTAGGTTATTTAGATATCAGCTATGTATATCTGATAAATGATTCTGATGATTACACTCATAAAATGAAGTACAAAATATGACATGAATGTTATTTATACAGCTACATACAAAATGTCATTCTATCTCTGCCAAGTATAAAATTGTCTACATGCACTCTCTACAGAACTTATATTTTCTATGTGAAAATAAAGTATAATTGGGAAAATTGATAAATATTTCTTATATAATCTCTATAATATACAAATTTTAAATATATTTTAAGAAAAAAATTATTATCCTGGGCAAGAGTTTGAGGGAGGAATATAAACAATCAACTAATTTTAAAATATATAAATTTGTTGCTATAAAAGAAATTTTTTCCATTGGATGTTTTAATTTCATCATTCACCATTTCATTTTAGATCATAGACTCTACTTAAATATTATAACAGAGGAACATATTTCTTCAATTATTTTTTCAAAAACCTCTCCATTTATCTGCTTATTTGAAAACCACTATAGATGTCAGTATTTTAATATATTCAAAACATCAGCAGGAAAATACAATATTGAAATTCTCACATTGTTTTCTGTATAATTTGACTAAAACAGTATAGATTTTTAGTTTGTAGAAATGACCAATGTGCTTTATCATTTTATTTCTTTAAATACAGAATGCTTTAGAACTTTAGAATGTGACTAACAAAACCAAAAGAACAATTCCAATGAACTGAGAGTATGATTTTCAATATGTAGAAAAGACATTTATTTACAGTATTGCATTAAAGATTATATAATAAACCTTCTTTTTTACCTGAAGTACATAAATGATTTCATGTTCTAAAACTTACACAGAGAAAATGTGTTGCTGTTAAAAACAGATATTACATTAATAGTAGTTTTATAAGATGTGGGAAAAAAAATTATTGGTTGACCTGAGACTAGATTAGATTCTACCAAAATCGTACTAAGTTGGAAAATAAAATTGGCTGAAGTCCAGATATAAACAATGAACATAAAGCACAGTACTTTCTAAGTAACTCCCATGATTTATATCGTTAATTAGTTGGAGGACTGGAAAAACAAAAGTGAGGAAGGAAAATTTGGAAGATATTTAATAAAATGTTACCTCATGGTTATGTTGATAACTTCTTTTCTTGAAAGTTTCTCAAGACAGTTCAAATGGATGTCATAGGGAAGAATGGGAGGAGAGATGAGGAAGATTTGCCCACTCTATGAGCAACAAATAACATTTGGTATGAAATGAGATATGTATAGTACATAAACAATTGACATGTTTTGAGGTAAGCATTATGTGATATTTTTTCTCCCAAATCCAGCATATGAAAAAAGAGAATAGGAACATATGTTGTGCATAAAGGAAAATATATACCTTACCAGGCTGGCAGATACATGTGAAGATTTTGTGAGAGAAATACTATAAAGTAATTTATTTCTATAGAAATGAGTTTTCCAGGGGCACCTGGGTGGCTAAGTGGATTAAGCCACTGCCTTCAGCTCAGGTCATGATCTCAGGGTCCTGGGCTGGAGCCCAGCATCGGGCTCTCTGCTCAGCGGGGAGCCTGCTTCCCTCTCTCACTCTGCCTGCCTCTCTGCCTACTTGTTCTCTTTCTCTCTGTCAAATAAATAAATAAATAAATCTTAAAAAAAAAAAGAAATGAGTTTTACAAAAATAACATTTAAGAGTAAGAGTAATTTCACTATTTCTGTGCTTTTGCTCAGAGCATTAGCTGCATATACATATATCACAGTGGTATGAAACAAATAATATTTTGTATACTGCACCTCAAAATCCTCTGCTTCTACATTTCAGAAGATCAGATACAGATGATCTCCTTTCAAAGACTATTCCTCTTCTTACTCTATAGAAACTATCTACTACCTTTACCTGATCTTTTATCTTACTTCCTCATTAGTACCTTTTATCTATTATTTTCAGTCTCATACCTTTGTTTTTTTATCTACTGCCTTTAAGTATGCATTTTTCATTATTCGAAAAACACAGATATTTCTTTTTTTATTTATAAGATTTATTTTATTTATTTGAGAGAGAGCATAAGTCAGAGGGGGAGGATCAGAAGGAAAGGATCTCAAGCAGACCCCACTGAGCAGGGAACCCCACAGGGGGGCTCAATCTCATAACCCCAAGATCTGACCTGAGCTGAAATCAAGTGTGGGAGGCTTTAATGACTGAGCAACCCCGGTGCCCCCATAGCACAACATCTTTACTAGAAAAACACAGATATTTCTTTCAACTTCTTTCCATCTTGGATAATATTCTCTAAAGTATTTTCCTAAAAACAAAACAAAACAAAACAAAACAAAACAAAACAAAAAAAAACTCTCTGTCAAGTAAATAAATAAAATCTTAAAAAAGAGAAGTATTTTCCCATATAGTCAAAATAGCATTAAATCTAACAAAATCAATTATTATTTCTAACACCATCTAATATCTAGTGCATATTTAAATTCTCACTTGTGTTCAAATGTTCTTTAGAACAAGTTTGTCTAAACAGAATCTATCAAAAGTAATCTTTGTGAAAGGGTCTTAGAACCGAACAAAAGTTTGGTTTATCACAAATCATTCTTTTAATAGTTTTTGGACTTATTAATAACCCTTCCTGAAACAATATTTCATCACATGTAGCAAAATAGTTTTTTTTAAACTTTCCATTTCTTTTTACTTTTTCCATACAACATAAGCATGTCCTATAGCATTAAATATTCTTGGGAAACAAGTACATTCATGACTCCTAATAGTCCATTGTATGAAGGTGTCATAACTTCCAATTTCCCATTATTGTATACTTAGTATTTTTATAATTTTCTTAATTTTTCATTATTGTAAATTATGTTTTTATTAATGCACATATCTATATTTATGTTTGAATTTTGCCTATTCTCTTAACACTGATTCCTAGAAAGAGAATTGCTCAAATGCTATTAATATTTGTAAAGGTTTTGTTATGCAGAGGGCAATTGGCTTTCAGAAAATTATTTTCAACACATCAAAAAATTAACTTTTATTAAATAAAATATACTAAGTTCATGCATAGCCTAAACAAACCATTCTAAAATCCAGTATACACTCCCTTCTTACAATATAGATTGTAATCACTCAAATGCATTCTGGTTTATTCTGATAATGATCTTCATAAGAGTTGTGCTTTCTGTAGCTTTCAAGACAGAAGGAGATTATTTAGTCAGTGCAGGTTTATAATATATGACTGTTCAGAGAGGATTTATAAATGTATCTCTGATACCTGTGAATACTTCTTTATTTCTATCACATCAACTAATTTTTATGCCTTCTAACTAAGGCAACTAAGAAGATTCTCCACTGAGGGCAGAGCCTGATATAGGGCTCAGTCTCCCAACCTGGAGATCACAACCTGAGCCAAAAACAAGAGTCAGATGTTCATCCAACTGAGCCACCCAAGATCCCCAAAACTCTACAAGTTCTAAGCCAACTTGAAACCCCAAAGAGTGCATTTTTAAAGCTTCATTTATTTATTTGAAAGAGAGAGAGAACACATGAATAGAGGGAGGGTCAGAGGGAGAGAGAGAATCTTAAGTAGACTCCATGTTAAGCATGGAGTCTTGATCTCAGAACCCTGAGATCATGATCTGAGTTAAAATCAAGTGTTGGACCTTAACCAGATGAGCTATCTAGACACCTCTAAAATATTTTTTAAATTATCAAATAGAGTCATAGATCTGAAGAATACAATAACTGAGTTGAAAAATACACTAGAGGGGTTCAACAGCAAACTGGATGAAACAGAAGAAAGGATCCATGAACCCAGAGCCATTTCAGTGAAACTCATCCAATCACAGTAGAATAAATAGAAAGAAAGAGAAAGAAAAACAAAAGAAAGAAAGAAAGGAAGAAAGGAAAAGAAAGAAATAAAGAAAGAAAGAAAGAAAGAAAGAAAGAAAGAAAGAAAGAAAGAAGAAAGAAAAGAAAAAAAGTAAAGTTAGATTAAAGGACTTTTATGGAGAACATTAAGAAGACCAATATTTGCATTATAGGGGTGTCCAAAGAAGAGAAAGAAAAAGGGGGAAAAAACCTTATTTGAAGAAATAATGGCTGAAAAATTCCCTAAGCTGGAGAAGGAAACAGACATCCATCCAGAAAGCCCAAATTACCCCAAGTAAGATGAACCCAAAGAGATATACACCAAGACATATTTTATTTAAAATGTCAAAAGTTAAAGACAGGGAGATAATCTTAAACCAGTTGGGGAAAAAATACCTTTTTATGTGCAGGGGAAACCCTGTAAGGCTAACTTCAGATTTTTCAGCAGAAATTTTACAGGTCAGAAGGAGTAGCACAATATATCCAAAGTACTGAGAGGAAAGAACTTCCAGCCAGGATACTCTACCTGGAAAGTTATCATTTAGAATTGAAGGGAAGATAAAGAATTTTTCAGACAAAGTTAAAGGAGTTCATCACCATTGATGTTAAACAAAGTTGTTTAGGCTAAAAAAGAAAAGGTGTTAGCTAGTAACAAGAAAACACTTGAAAGTATAAATCTCATTGGTAAAGGTAAATATATAGTAAGGTAGTAAATTTATCACTTAAAAAGCTAGTATTGAGGTTAAAAGACTAAACTAGTAAAAATAACTATAACTACAATGATTAATTAAGGGATACACAAGATAAAAGCATAAAACGTGATGCCAAAAACCAAAAAATGTTGGAGAGAGTAAAAATGTAGAGCTTTGGAATTCATTCAAACTTAAATTATCAATTTAAAATGGACTGTAATGAATGTTATATATAATCCTCATGATAGTGATGAAGCAAAACCTATAGTAGTTACACAAAAGGTAAACTGTAAGCATACCACTATGGCCATCAAACCACAAAGGAAGAGAACGAGAGAAGAAGAAGAAATGAAGAAGAACTACAATATAGCCGAAAAACAATTAACTAAAAGGCAGTAAGTATTGATTACCTATTAATAATTACTTTAATGTATATGGACTAAATTCTCCAATCAAAAGACAAAGAGAATGGCTGGAAGAAAAAAACAAGCATATATATATATATATATAGGTAGATATAGATACAGATATAGTTAGATATATATCCTACAAAAAACTTACTTCAGTAGTAAGGAAACTCATGGACTTAAAATGAAGGGATGGAAAAATATATTCTATCCAAATAAAACAACCAACCAAACAAACAAAATCTGACATAGCTATACTTAGATAAAATAAACTTTAAAAAATCTACTAAGAGACAAAGAAGGACATTACATACTCATACAGCGGTCAATCCAACAAGAGGTCATAACATTTGTAAATATTTATGCTTTCAACACATAAGCATCTAAATATGTGAATATTAACAGGACTAAAAAAGGAAAAAGATAGCAATACAATGGTAGAATGGGACTTTAATACTCCACTTATATCAATGGAAAGATCATCCAGACAGATATGCAATAAGGAAACATTAACCTTAATAACATGTTGGACCAGATGGACTTAACAGATATTTATAGAACATTCCATCCAAAAGCAACTAAATACACATTCTTCTCAAGTAGACATGTAACATTCTCCAAGATACATTATAGGTTAGGTCACAGAACAAGTCTTAATAAATTTAAGAATACTGAAGTTATATTAAGTATCATTTCTGACCACAAGGGAATGATACTAGAAATCAGTTAAAAGAAAGCTGTAAAATCCAAAAATACCTGAAAATCAAATCAAAAGAGAAATAGAAAAATACCTTGAGATAAATGAAAATGAAAACGCACCAAAACTTATAAAATGCAGCAAAAGCAATTCTAAAAGGTATGTTAATAGTGGTAAATACCTACATCAAGAAACAAGGAAAAAAATCACAAATAAACAATTTAACTTTACATCTAAAGGAACTAGGAAAAGAACAAATGAAGTTAAAAGTTAGTAGAAGGAAGGGATTAAAAAAGATTAGAGTATAAATATATAAAATAGAGACTAAAAAATACAATAGATGAGATTAATTAAACTAAAAATTGGTTTTCTAACATTTTTATTTAAATTCCAGTTTATATAACATATAGTGTTAGATTAATTTCAGATGTACAATATAGTGATTCAGCAACTCCATACATCACTCTGTGCTCACCATGACAAGTGTACTCCTTAATCCCCATTGCCTATTTCACACATTACCCCCACCCACCTCCTCTCTGGTAATCATCAGTTTGATCTCTATAGCTAGGAGATATACTTCTATTTCATAGTTTGTCTCTCTCTCTCTTTCTTTTTCCCTTTGCCTATTTTTGTTTGTTTCTTAAATTTCACATATGAGTGAAATTATATAGCATTTGTCTTTCCTTCATTTATTTTGTTTAGCATTATACTGTCTATCTCCAACCATGTCATTGCAAAGGGCATGGTTTCATTCTTTTTTATGGTTGAATAATATTTCATTATGTATATATACAATATCTTCTTTATCCATTTATCTATTGACGAACACTTGGGTTGCATCCATAATTTTGCTATTGTAAATAATGCTTCAATAAACAGGAAGGCATGTATCCCTTGAATTAGTGGTTCTGTATTTTAAGGTAAATTAGTGCAATTGCTGAATCATAGGGTAACTCTATTCTTAAATTTTTGAGGAACTTTATACTGTTTTCCACAGTGGCTGCACCAGTTTAAATTCCCACCAACAGTGCAAGAGAATTTATTTTTCTCCACACCCTTGCCAACACTTGTTGTTTTTTCATGTTTTTGATTTTAGCCATTCTGACAGATGTGAGTTTTATGGTTCATTATAGTTTTAATTTACATTCCCATGAAAATGAGTGATGCTGAGCATCTTTTTATGTGTCTGTTGGCCAACAGGATGTCTTTATTGAAGAAATGTCTGTTCATTTCTTCTGCACATGTTTTAAGAAATTGAAGATGATACAAAGAAATGAAAAGACATCCCCTGCTCATGCATAGAGAGAACAAATATTGTCAAAATATCTTTACTACTAAAGCAATCTATAGATTTAATGCAATCCTTAATGCATTTTTCACAGAACTAGAGCAACAACAACAAAAAAATCTTAAAATTTACATGGAACCACAAAGAGCTCAAATAGCCAAAGTGATTTTGAAGAAGAAAGGCAAAACTGGAGGTATCACAATTCCTGACTTCAAGTTATATTACGAAGCTATAGTAATCAAAACTATATGACACTGGTACACAAACAAGTATATCAATAGAATAGAAAATCCAGAAATAAACCCACAATTATGTACTCAGTTAATCTTTAACATATCCAAAAGACAGTCTCTTCAAAATGATGCTGAGAAAACTGGGCAGCTACATACAAGATAATGAAACTGAACCACTTTCTTACATCATACACAGAAATAAATTTAAAATGGATTAAAGTTCTAAATGTGAGACCTGAAACCATAAAAATCCTAGAAAAGCACACAGGCAGTAATTTCTCTGACATTGGCCATAGCAACACTTTTTCTAGATATGTCTCCTGAGGCAAGAGAAATAAAAGCAAAAATAAACTATTGGGACTACATCAAAATAAAAAGTTTCTGCACAATGAAGGAAGCAGAAAAACTAAAAGGCAACCTTCTGAATGAGAGAAGATGTTTGTAAATGACATATCTGATAAAGGTTAATATCCAAAATATATAAAGAATTTGTACAATTTAACACCCCAGAAGCAAATAATACAACTAAAATCTGTTTTTTTTTAAGTGTGTAAACAATACTGAAGAGTCAGAGAGTTTAAAGAGCTAGACTCACCAAGAAAGAGAGAGATTTAAATAAATAAACTCAAAAATCAGAGAGTTGCCTCTATAAGTGATACCACAGCAATGCATAGGATCATAAGAAAATATAATAACTATTTGTCAATATATATGAATACCTGGAAGAAAACCATAAATTTTTAGAAACATACACTCTACCAAGACTGAATCATGAAGAAATATAAAATCTGAACATACCAGTTATTAGTAAGGAGATTGAAGCAGTAATCAAAAACTTCCCAAGAAACAAAGGACCAGGACTAGATGACTTTACTACCAATTTATACCAGTAAATTCTACAAAACATTTACAGAAAGATTAGTACTAATCCTTCTCAGCTCTTTAGGGGAAAAAAAAAAATGAAAAGAAGAAGAGGAGGAGGAAAGAATTACAAATCTACTTATGAGGCCAGCATTACCCTGAAGCCATAATCAGAGAAGAATGACGTACAAAAAAGATTATAGGCCAATATCCCTGATGAATACATATATAATAATGTTCAACAAAATATTAACAAATCCAGTTCTATAAAACATTAAAAGGATCATATACAATGATTAAGTGGACTTTATTCCAGGGATGCAGAACAATAAATAATGAAATAACATGATATGCCATATTAATAAAATGAAGAATAAAAGTCATGATTTTCTTAATAGATGCAGAAAAAAACATTTAACAAAACTCAATATCTATTCATGATAAAAACTCTTAAAAAACTATATATCGAGTGTATCTCAAAGCCATCATCTAATATCATACTCAATAGTGAAAAGATGAAAGCTTTTCTTCTAAGATCAGGAATGAGAGTGCCCATTTTTGCCACTTTTATTTAATGTGGTATTGGAATTCCTAGCCAGCACAATTAATTAAGAAAAGGAAATAGAAGGTTACCAAATTGGAGAGGAAAAAGTAAAATTGTCACTATTTGCAGATGACATGGCACTATATATAGAAAACTCTAAAGGCTCCACAAAAAAACCATTAGAAATAATGAATAAATTTAGTAATGTTGCATAACACAAAATCCACATACATAAATGTGCTGTCTCTATACACTAATAACTATCAGAAATACATATTAAGAAAATACTTCCTTTCACAATTTTATCAAAAAGTTAAAATACTTAGCAATAAATGTAACCAAGGAGGTGAAAGACTTGTACATTGAAAACTATAAGCCATTTGATAAAAGAATTTGAAGACAATGAATAGAAAGATATTCCATTGTCATGGATTGGAAGTACTAATGTCATTAAAATGTACATACTACCCAAAGCAATCTACAGATTTAATACAAACCATATCAAAATTCCCATGGCATTTTTCACAAATATAGAACAAACCATATTAAAATTCATATGCCCACAAAAGACCCCAAATAGCCAAAGCAATCTTGAAAAAGAAAACTAAAGCTAGAGGCATCACACTCCTTGATTTCAAACTATACCACAAATCCACAGAATCAAAACAGTATGGAACTGGTATAAAAATAGGCACATAAAGGGGCTTGTGGGTGGCTCAGTTGGTTCAGCATCTGCCTTCAGCTCATGTCTTCATTTCCGGGTCTTGGGATCGAGCCCTGCATCTCTCTCTCTCTCTCTCTCCCTCTCAGATAAATAAATAAAATCTTAAACAAAATAGGCACATATATCAATTGAACAGAACAGAATTGAGAAATAAATCCATGAATATATGGGCAATTAATTTATAACAAAAGAGTCAAGAATATACAATGAGAAAGGAGGAGTTTCTTCAATAAATGATGTTGGGAGAACTGGGCAGCCACATGAAAAAGAATGAAACTGTACCTCTATCTTAAACATACACAAATAATTAATTCAAAATGGGTTAATGATTTGGATGTACGTTTCAAAATCATAAAACTCCTAGAGAAAAGGCAGTGACATCAGTATTGGTCATGATTTTTTTGAACCTAACTCCAAAAGTAAAGGCAACAAAAGCAAAAATAAACAAGTGGGACTAAATAAAACTAAAAATCTTCTGCACAGAGGAAGAAAACATCAACAAAATGAAAAGGAAACCTGTGAAATAGGAGAAAATATTTATAAATTATATATTTGACAAGGAGTTAATATGTAAAATATACAAAGAATTCCTATAACTCAATCACAAAAAACAATCAGATCAAAAAAATGTTTCAAAGAAGACATATGATTGGATGGCCAACAGGTATATGAAAAGGTGCTCAACATCACTAATTATCAGAGCAATGCAAATCAAACCCACAATGAGATATTACCTCATGCCTATTATAATGGCTGTTATCAAAATGACAAAAAATAAAAAGTTATTGGCAAGGATGTGGAGAAAAGGGAACCCTTAGGCACTGTGGGTAGGAATAAAAATAGAATTTCCTTATGATCTAGCAATTCCACTTCTGGGTTTTTATCTAAAGAGAGCAAAACACTAACTTAAAAAGATGTATTTACTCTTATGTTCATTGTAGCATTATTTACAATAGCCAGGATATGGAAAAACCTAAGTGTCCATCAATGGATGAATGGAGATTTTATATATATATATATATATATATATATATATATATATATATATATATATATATATTATTCTCAACAATATGGATAGACCTTGACAGCATTATGCCGAGTAAAATGAGTCAGACAGAGATAAAGACTATATTATCTCACTTGTATATGGGATATAAAACAATGTCAACAAAAAAGTTTAAAAATCAAAAAACCAAGCTCATAGTTACACACAACAAATGGTAGTTGCCAGAGTTGAAGGGTGGGTGAAATGGATGAGGTGGGTCAAAAGATGCAAACCTTCAGTTACAAATCAGTAAGTCATGAGGATGTAATGTACAGCATGATGACTATAGTTTATAATACTGTACTACACATTTGAAAGTTGCTAAGAAAGTAGATCTTAAAAATCCTCATCACACACACACACACACACACACATTTAAAACTATGTATGGTGACAGATGTTAACTAGATTTATTGTGGTGATTCTTTTGCAATAACAAATCATTATGTCGTACACCTGAAACTAACATAATGTTATATGCCATTATACCCCAATTTTTAAAAATGAAGAAATTTTGCCACATTTGAAAACATAAGAATAAGAAATTGGAAATATTTGAGTATGGCAATAACAAAATGTGTGTGCTGAGCATAAAGAGAGTTGGTACTGGTGAATGAGGCAAAGATACACTTAGGAATGGCCCTGGTTGTTCTATGGCCCACATTAATTGCTAATAAGTAATAATTAAAAGCACCACAGCTAAAAAAAGAATAAATAAATAAAACACAGCTAATCCTGCAAGAAAATGCATGTAATTATTATATAAATGGAAATTTCTATAACTCTCTTTTTTGATGTCATTCAGTATGTATCTTTTAGTACTCTGTGGAAAAGCACTACTTAACATTTTTATCTTTTGTTATATGATTGTGAAAAATATATATTATAGTTAAGTGTATAATCATAACACTATGTAAAGTGAATTTTAAGAACTATTAATCATTTCTCTTTAAAGTGGCTTCTGGGTGCTAAAACTCCTGTGTGAAATGATCTCATTATCAAATATGCATTTTTTACTCATATTTTGACCTTCATCTTCATATTTCCATTTTAAACAATGTTATACTTTAAACTTTATAATCATCCTTATTGTGAAAAAGATGTTTCCTTCCAAAGCACTCTCATGCATAAATTTTGTCTTCATAGAAAATACTTAATTTCTGCATTTTATTCACTTATACTATTGGAAGTTATCCAAATATTAAGACCAATTTATTAAATTGGTTTTTAAACAAAATTTTCATAATATAATTATTTTGTATACTTTTTGAAGATGAAGAAAAAGCATTTTATTTCACATGTATGTCTGGAAAGACAGATTTCTTTGATTTTTATGTAATTTACATATATCTTTTAAAATTGACAACTATTTTTTCTTTTTTAAAAATTTTATTTATTTATTCATGAAAGACAGAGAGAGAGAGAGGGAGACAGATGCAGAAGGAAAAGCAGGCTTTCTGCACAGCAGGGAGTTGGCTGTAGAACTCAATTCCAGAACACTAGGATCATGACCTCAGCCAAAGTCAGCTGCTTAACCAACTGACCCACCCAAGCGCCCAACTAAATATTTTCTTGAAACATTATCAAGTATTTCTGCAAATATATTTAGATATCTAAATCATAATTACATTTTAATTATCCTTAAAGTAAAAAAAAAAGTAACTCAAGGATACATGCTCATTTTTAAACAATTCAGACTTCTATAGAATAAGAAATGAAGACTCCTTTTTATCCTTAATCTCATGCCTCTTTCCAAAAGTAACAATTATTAACAGGTGGGTGTGTATCTTTTCAGTTATTGTCTCATAGATTTATATTTGTATAGTACTTGTTTTGTGTGTTTTCATACCTTTCAAAGATTAAATATCTATCTTAAGTTAACAAAGAGTATACAGTTAGAATATGCAACACTCAAATATAGAATTTGTATTTCAACAATTATGCAGTGATACATATCTTTATTTTATTCTCATATCCTTTGAGTAGCATTCATTTTAATGTGAGAATGAATGTTCTCATATTACAAATCTGTAATGTAAACACAAAGTTTAGGTGTCAATGTCTTTTTATAATTGAAGGGAATGTTACATATTAATGTGTATGGATATTTTTGTCTATGTATTTTCTGGGAGCAATCTATAGATATGCATTCTATACATACATAATTATATACTGCTCTTATTATGCAACCTCTCTTGCACACCTCTCATTCAATGGCCCATTAAAACATCTTTGCTTAACTCAATAACACTTTTGGATACTCTATTTTATTTCCAAAGGACCATGTCAAGTATATATACTGTATACCCCAGAAGTTATTTTTGTGAAAACTAGGAGCATGGTTTACAGTTTTTGGAACATTTCTTTTTAGGCTCACTGTTAGGTTCTAAGAATACAGACATGGATTACTCTGTTATTTGCAATTGTTTATGTCTGACTTGTCCAAGCTGACAAAAGTTATCTATTGCCCTCCTCACTTTTAACTTAATACATGATAAAACACTGTGTTGTTGTTGATTTTGTTGGAGTATAAGAGCAATAATGATTGTCTTCTGTGGAAAAAAAAATTGTTATCCTTTGTAAAGCAGTGATTCTCACTTTAGTAGGCCTAACAGTCCCCTGTTAAACTTGTTTAAACACACAAAATTATTGGCACTACCACAGGAAATGTTAGCTTTTTCAACAGTGGTTCTTTAAATACTGATCTACTATTACTCTTAAGTTGAGTGGTTACAAGAGCACTTTGGCAAATACATTCCTGGAGCAGGATCTAAGGTTTTGCTGAATTTCTTGCTTATGAACAAACAATTGTGTCATCATCAGTATGCAACTAATCACCTTATTTTTTCCGAATCCAAAGAGTCTGCAGAACCAATATGGGAGTTTTAACCAAAATATTCAACTGAATGATTCCTTGTTCCCCAGTAATAGTAATAGTAAATACAGTAAATGGTAATTTAAAGTTACAGAGAAACTTGTAGGGAATACAAGCACAATAATCTTTTCTTAAAATCACATGCATTCACCCTCAAAAATCAACATTATATCTAAAATGGCTCTATTCTGAACTAATTGCTTCCTGTTCAATTAAGTGATATTTTTGGCCAAGAGTTGTTGACATTGTCTTGTTCCCCCTGGCTAGTCTTTGAATTATGGTATGTAGAATCCACCCTATTTTAGACTTTTTTTATTAAAAAATGAAGAGGCTTGAGCAGAGAACAAAAAAATTCAGAATTCCCTTTGGATGGTTAGGATTTAGGTCCTAAGATTAAGGTCCAGTTTATCTCATTTATTAAGATTTGTTTATTTATTTGAGAGAGAGAGAGAGAGAGGGAATCTCAAGCAGACTGTGCACCAAATGAGGAGCCTGACCGGGGGCTCTCACGATCCTGAGATCATGACCTAAGCCAAATCCAAGAGTCCAATGCTTAAATAACTTAGCCAACCAGGTGCCCTAGTTTATCCCATTCTTGAATTCACTTAACTCTTCTTCTGAGAGTTAAAAGTGATGGACCAAAATGGATAGCAAGAGATGTCCTCAGCTACTAATCTTAATGTCGACATCCATTTAACAAGAAAACGCATACCAGTCCAGGTTTTGGATAATAGCCAGTAAGCCTTTGTATTG
Source organism: Mellivora capensis (assembly GCA_004024625.1). Taxonomy (NCBI): domain Eukaryota; kingdom Metazoa; phylum Chordata; class Mammalia; order Carnivora; family Mustelidae; genus Mellivora; species Mellivora capensis. The sequence goes on along the minus strand of PISX010009976.1, from coordinate 3,745 downwards.
CCAGTCAAATAGCAGTTATTAGGACTGCCCAATGGTCTGGTTTGGGTCCAAATTTCTGCATAGTTTTATCAAATAGTATTATACATTTTTGGCGCCATCATTAACAGATAATGAAGTTTGTTTCTTCACTAATGTTGAGTACACTGTCCAATTTGTCCTAAATGTGCAGGTAATGACATATAAAGTCTTTTCAAGATTTCATTTGAGGTCACAGGCAGCCACTCTTAAGTGTGAAAGGGATTATTTCCATGTAATAAATGCCATTTTCTAACTTTGGAACAAAAGGATGGCATTGTATAATATTTCATATTATTCTCTTTGAATTTCTGCAAAGACATGGTTTGTTGTTTTTTTTGTGAGAAGGGGGATTTTGTTTAGGTATAATGTTTGGCATATTGATCAACCAGGGCATTTTCTTTTGCTTTGATATATTTTTGAATTCCTTGTTCTATCTTGAAAATAGCCAACTTATTAAAACCATTAGAGGAGTGCCTGGGTGGCTCAGTGGGTTAAAGCCTCTGCCGTTGCCTCAGGTTGTGATCTTGGGGTCCTGGGGTCCTGGGATAGAGTCCTGCATCAGGCTCTCTGCTCAGCAGGGAGCCTGCTTCCTCCTCTCTCTCTGCCTGCCTCTCTGCCTACTTGTGATTTCTGTCTGTCAAGTAAATAAATAAAATATTTAAAAAAACACTAGAGCTGTTAAATGCCCATCTGCTAACTATTCTAAATTAGGGTTCCTTCTTAGATTAAGCACTTCTATATTTTATAAAGCTTTCTGAAATAATAGACTATCCCAAAAGGATTTCCACTATTAGTGTATATATAAACCCCTTCTTTTCACTTAGACAGGAAGTTTTGGGGACCACAACAAATTCAGTTATCTGGACATACTTTTGCCTCTAGGAAGGAGTCATATTCTAGGGTGAGTTGAGATCTGTTACAATGTATCCTGCCTGATGTTTTTCTGATTTTATTCTTAAGATATAATCAACAAATCAACATGATTAAACCTAGATTTCTAGGCATGTTGTAATAAACTTACTAAGGGGTATTTTAATAAATCTATTAGACATTTAAGCAACAGTGTTTAGAGTCATGGGTTTCTATTCTATGGGAGAAGAAAAGTAGGATTTATTTTTTTAAGTTTATTTTTTTGTAGACTGTTTTTTTTTAAATTTTATTTTAATTTTTTTTGTGTTATGTTAGTCACCATACAATACATCATTAGTTTTTGATGTAGTGTTCCAAGATTCATTGTTTATGTATAACACCCAGTGCTCCAAGCAATACATGCCCTCCTTAATACCAACTACTAGGCTCACCTATCCCCCACTCCCTCCCCTCTAAAACCCTCAGTTTGTTTCTCAGAGTCCATAGTCACTCATGGTTCATCTTCCCCTCCAATTTCCGCCCCCCTTCACTTTTCCTTTCCTTCTCCTAATGCCCTCCATGTTATTCCTTAAGCTTCTCAAGTAAGTGAAACCATATGATAATTGACTTGCTCTGCTTATTTCACTCAGCAGAATCTCCCAACTTTTGAAAAGTAGAATTTAAAGCTGTTAGTGGATAGCCCCAGCTTTTAAAAGCTGAGTACCTTAATGCTATAACCACAAGGAACTAAATTCTATCAATAACCTAATAAGCTTGGAGGAGGACCTCAAACTCCGGAAGAGAACTACAATGTGGCTAATGCCTTGATTTCAGTTTGCAAGGCCCTTAGCAAAGGGCCCATCTAAGCCTCACCTGGACTCCAGACCCACAGACATTGTGACATAATAGGTGTATGTTGTTTTAAGTACCTAAGTTTGTCCTAGTTTGTTGTGTAGCAATAGGAAATTGATACATTTGGAACCCATAGCCTTCCAGTGAACCTTAGGAATCATCTGTGTGATCTCTTAGTTACTAATCTGAGAAATTTCTGAAGTGTTACAATTTTTCAGGAGTGAAACATACCCCTCCTTGGAATAAATTATGTTCCAAAAAATAATCTTTAACAAAATTTTTACTTCTCTTCAGAAATTGTATATCCTATTAGAGATAAAACATTAAGTAGATAGAATCAGTTCCAGAGTCCAACTGCATTTTAGAGTACAACAAAAGATGATCAATATATGAGATTAAAAAACAAAATGTAGGAAAGTATAAAACTCTTGAAGTTCTGATTGAGGACTTTCATTTTCCTAGGAGGAAGCAAAGAAATGGCTCTTTGGGTAAAAAAGAACAAAATCCAGATTTACAGCTATGAAATACACAGCTTTGTGGTACACAAAAGATAAAAGAATACTTGGATTTGGTACTACAGATAAATAGGAAATGATTATTATATTTATGTTGCTGAGATTCTGAACAAATCTATATCTTGACTCTTTGGATATTTTTTTAACCTAGAGAATAGAATCATTATAAAGAAAAGCACAGGAATTAATGATTCATTTATCTATTAGATTTTTAACTTTTTGATTTTGGTACCCTTTTGGTTATGGTTTTAGAGTATGATACGAATCTTGGTAGTTGTTTGGAGGGTTCAATCTGAAATTGATAGATGCATTCCAAATAATATTGGAAAAGTAACACCATTTGTGCCCAGAAGTGTGATTACTTCTTAGACCTTCAATTTCTACTAAGAATACAGTTAAATCATTGTTTAAATTATCTATGACCTGATTTTGAGAGTCCTCAGGAATGTCCAGGAATAAGCCATCAGGAGAGCATCTGTTTTACAGTAAGTCCCCCACACCACCCCATTTATTTAGTGGATGTGATGTCACAAAGGAGGAAAGAATGTTGCTCAATTATAGGTCTGATGGTAACAGTTAGACTGGGACATAGTGTTTGATGGCTGCTGAAATTTGATGGCAGCATTATGGGATGCTGGCCCATAATGGTCATTGACTCCCAGGGAGAGGTTTAATAACAGTGTCAAGATATATGACAGATGTCATAGGGCATATCAATCAAAAACTTGCAAGATTTTCCTTTAATATTTAGAGAAATTGGACTTTATGATATAACAGGAAATTGGTCAGTTGATTCCCCCTTGGAGAAACTTCATTAATTGCTCACTTTATTCTTTTCCCTATTGTTTCTTAGTTAAGAGAATACAATTATTTATCTAATAACTTTTCTGTTCAAAGTATGTAAAATTGGGGAGTTAAGAAAAGAGACTATAAGACATTTTGTAGGGATAGTCTTTTGCCTTTATTAAGCAGAATTTAATAGTTTCACTGTCAGTTCTAGCTATATTCTTTTTCTATATGAAATTTCACATTTTTTCTCCACTCTGTGCTGCTCACCAGAATGGATCTCTTCCTTACATCTTTCTCCAGTAAATTCTTTTATTTTTACTCAAATCGTGTCAGTATAGTGGCCAGGAGCTAGAGAGGTAGGGTCAGTCTCTGAAGTTCTGGTTAAGCTGCAGTCCTAGTTAGGTACTTGAAACATGTTCTAGATATGATGTCTTTACAAATATCCCTTCCCCTCCTCCAGAGGTAATGTTGGGCTGAGTATGCAGTCTACCCTTCTTTGGAGTAAGGGGGTGGGGGACAGAGTTAACATTTTGTTCTCTCACAACTACAGTGGGTTCCCATCTGTACCCTCAGGCAATAGAGTTTAATGACCTTGCTTATTAGGGCTCTGTTTCCATATGTAGATGATGAGACTGGGTGGATAATTAGCCAGTGGATGCTGTTTCACTCTCCAGATCGCACCATTGGGCAAGTTTTCTTAAGAAAAAAGAATCAAATATATA